>JAQFYP010000290.1:0-26681 GCA_034694865.1 Bilobella braunerae | reverse complement strand
TTAAACACTTTAAAACAAACACACACAATTCTTTTGTGCATAGCTGTCCAAATGTATCAACATTAAAACAGAAGTTATGTTCGTTGGTTGTACTTACACCATTGTCTTCCAAGCTTGTTTTCTTAATTTTATGCTTACTTTCTTGTTTTCCAGTTTCTGCAAAACTACTCAACATTTGTTAGGGCGAAATGGCCACCAATGCTCACCTTGGAAAATGTAAGAATTTCGGTAGTGTGGCTAGTCAATTTTTGTTTTGATTTGTAGAAGGAAATTGATTCGAAGCATGTTTTACGATTTAACAAGTAAAAATAACCACCGTCCGTAAGCTATAAATACTAAAGATCGTATTTGCCAGAACACAAAGGAATAATCAAAGGAGGGTTATTTGACATTCCAGCTTACAGCAGAGCGGCTGGTCAACATGTAAGGAAGTGGGTAAAGATATGCTAGGATGGACTCATTAGCTTGCATGTATGCAAATGAGGGTCGTCTTATAAATTAGCAGAAGACTATTAGAAAACCTATCGGGCAATTTCCAAAATTTCTGTCCGTGAATACCTACGCATGAAGATACGGGCATACACAAGGTCAGAGGCAAAGTAATTTCTAAGTGCAAAAAAATAGTAAAGACTTGTTTTTGGCTGATGAGGGGATATGAACCTCAGTTTTTGGCTGGATAGTGGAGAGAGACAGAAGATCTTAACCACTAGGCCAACACCGCCAACTAAAGCAATATAAAGTATTTGACCTAAACTTACAAAAGTACCTTGTACAACACACTTACCATAAGGTAATTCAGCTGGCCTCATAAGTAACCTCCAAATGAAAATTAATTTTTCATTTTAAAATAATCAATTAAACTAGGAAGCAGAGTTCAGCGATAGGACGAATCCAAAAACCTTACTGTTAGCTAAATGATGACATGGTAGATTAATGGCGTTTTAGAGTTGCTGCTTATAAAGCCTATGCTTACTTTATGCGTAGTTTGGCTAATGTGTACTAACCTTTTATATTGAAAAGTGGGTTAAAAATTGATACTTTTTTAGTTGAAACGCCTTTAGTGAATACGTTTTTGTGCAACTGAAGATGGTGTCTTATTTGGGAATGTGACACTATTGGAAATCTACGGCATTTCAAACGTTTAAAACTGTATTTTGTAAAAAAGAAATTTCTCCGCTTGACGCCATTTAGCAAAGACATACAGTAGTTTTTGCCTTTTTGAAATCTTATTATTAAACACAAGATTGCTACAGAAGAGGCAAATTAGAATTTTAAACTAATTGTTTTGAGACGTCGAAAATTTAATGCCTTTGACCAACACTGTTGTACTGCAAACCAATTTCCTTTATCATAGCTGATAAACCCATCGATTTGCTCTTGGCGTTAGCACGTCTGCTTCTCCCCTATATTCAGCCTCAGATTGTACGTTCAAATCTCATGATACTCCGTGAACAATTTTTCTGCATATAAGGTATTATATACCAGAAAACGAAACTAAATTTTTGCATTAATACAAACTTCACATTACTCTAAACACGCTTGAAAGGTTGACATGTTTATTCAATAAACAATAAAAAATTGCTAACGTGTAACATATCATTATTTTTAAGGCTGTTAATTATTGATAAACAAAATTGAGTTACCTAAATATTTCTCCAAAAACATTGCTTCAACTAGCTCTTTTTTTAATAATGGCCGTGTATGGCTTTGGATGTAAAGTCATGGCAATTGATGGCTCCACGCTAGGTGTGTGACCCTCTGGAAGCGTAAAGTGGAACCTCTGGATCAGTGTCGTTATAAACATAAACAAAGTGTCCCGAGCTTTTGTTTGTCCGAAACAATCACGCTTTCCTGGAAAAAATAAACGGTTGTGAAATGGAATTTACTTAGCATTGGACTATTACATTACTATAATAGACATTACTATGATTCTCTTTTTGAAAAATAAAAACAAGCTTTCTAGTTCACAATGTTAAGGTCATTCAGAACTTAAGAGGTTTTTTGGTGCCTTCATCATTCTGTTTAGAAAATGACTTTTGCACAATTTTTTTTACTGTTTCTTTGCCAAAACGCCGTAAACATCACCTTGATTAGCTGTGATACCTGTCATACTGGTAAAACGGTAACGGACTGACGCTTTCCGCAAAAAAACGTAGCTCTTGCCGACATCATTATTCCGTTATATAGTTGGGTACCATAATGTGCTGCCATGTGATATCGTCGATATTACGAGATATGAAGTTTGAGTTGATTTAACTCATTACTTACCTGTACCAAACGCAATTAGCGGCTCCTGCTTCTTGTCCAAATTTCCATCTTCATCTAAATACCGCTCCGGTCGGAATACTTTTGGTTCATCAACTTTTTCTTCATCAAAGAATATTGCGTGCAAGTTGAACATCAGAACTGTTCCCTAAAAATCATTTGCATTAGTTTTTTAACCACTGTTATTGACGTTGAAAGCAAAACTGATTTTTTTATTCACTCAATCTTCAGATGCTGGAGAATTCAAAAATTACTACTCTACAATATTTGCATGCCAGTTTAAATTGTTTGTATTTAAACATTATATATATAAAAGTGATCACTACTTATATCCAATATATATTATATTTATACTATTACTAGTATTAAATGTGAGACAATGTAGGAATTTTCCCAAAAAAAAAATCTATAAATGTCCGTGTGTGGGTGCTCATCGAGAGAAAAAATGTAGGAGCTTTTTAGTGCCATTCAGTTTTAAACTTTGGAATTATTATGTTTCCTCGCGTTGCTACGCACGCACATTCGCTCATTGGCTAAAAGAAGAGTATCTATAATAAACGACAATTATTGAGTAAAATACTTTTCTCAACAAAGTCACAAGCACACAAACTCCTTTCTTATATATACATATACCAACTAGTTCTAGGATGTTAATATTGAAGCAGAAGTTTTTGCTTAAGAAACAAAGTGACTCATTTGTTTGGAAGCACTGTGCGCCACGCAGTCAAAAATAGCATGTTTTTAAGTACAAAACTTAACTTTTTTAATGCAGTAGTCGCGATACGTAAAGTCTTCTGTAGCCTTCCTCGGAACTCCCATGACAAATACTCTAGACCAACGTAGCCCTTCTAGCAGAACAGCTTGTGTATACGGCATACTATTTCAAATTAATGATAGATCAAAAGGTGTTTAAAATAGCATTATTTTTTATGATAAAAATTTATTGTTTTTCATAGTTTCATTCCGCTTGGTGTAAATATTAGAGGCCATTATTTTCCAAGTTACTTAAGTACACTTTCAGCCTCTAACAAATGACCATGCGGTAGCTTTGTTTGCTTACAAGGCTTTGTCATCTAGACTTGGAAAGCGCTCTCCTCCAATCACGTCATAGATTTCTTGGTACACCTTTTGCTGAATATTTTGATTGATTACGAGCTGAAGGAGCGTGAAATTTATGACATTGCTAGTTGATTCGCTTCCACCCTGCAGCACATCACTGAACAGTAACACGTAGTGGTCCGCTAAATTTTCAATCAATCAATCAATCATTTGATTGATATGTGGAAGAAACAGATCAACATGTTAACATTATTGTGTTAGTAAGAATACGAGAGTACAAATAAAATTTACCAATTATAAGTCCGTTAAATTTTAAAATGTTTAAGTCTAGTTACATTTCACTCTTGTCTTAATAACACACAACTGAGTACAGTGCATTCTTTAATTGGTGTACAAATAGATAGAATTCCAGAGTTTTATCAATTTTTAGAACGATGTCTTATAAAAATTCTCATACCATTAATCGCAACAACGATTGCATATCTAAAAAAAACATTCTTACGTTTTTGTTTCACAAAAATTAAAGTTAAGAAAGTTTTAGGTTTCTAAGAAACACTCTGTACTTAAATTGTTTTACTAACCAGTGTATATAGAGTTAGATTTAGACGCAGCCTCATCCATTTTTATCAGAAACTCATCAGTGAAGCACTCCGGAGTCACCTTATATGTCCCCGCTTGCTTGCGGTCTTCCAAAAGTTTCTAAAATAGTTGTAAAAAAGGCTTGTTCTCAAAAACCAAAAAGAGACTTAATATTGTTGTTTCAAAAACTGTAATTTTTCTCATGTTTTGTAAATGAAAATCACCATGGCAATTTCCTGTGTTCCTCGTATCCCTTTCATTTGCTCAGTGAAGCCCAGAGCTTTTGGAAAAATGAATCTAAGAAAAGGATATGCCATCATAATGCCGGTTCCAATAGCTCCATGTTTTGCCACATCATGCAAACTCTTAAGTAGGCCTTGAAAGTCAGGGTTATCGTAGCCAAGTTTCCTTCCAAAGAGATATGTGCACATGATACTCATAAGGTAATTGGTAAAGTAATCAGAGTGAAAGTGAACGCGCCCTTTGTTGTCACGTGCTTCGTCTTCCATCGCTTTGATGACATTAACCAATTCGTCGAGCAGTAAACTTCTTGTGTCTTCTCTTTGTTCAAAACCATGCTTTCGAAGAGCGTTTCGAAGAAATGTACGGGACTCAGTCCATTCGGGAGGCTGAATGAAGGCCAAACCTAGTTATTAAAAAACGAATCATTCAGTAGTTAATTAATATTATTTTTACTTGTATAAAACTAAACAACTGTAGTGTTATATAATCTTTAAACTTAGAACATGTCACGCCACCTAAATGCTAAATATTTACATATATAAATAAAGTAAGTAATGGCTTTAGAAAGTTGAAAAAGACAAATTATAGCGCCCCCTTGTTCCCTTATTTTATTTTGCGCAAAAAATACTGATTTGAAGTAAAGAGAATACCCATCTATAGCGTTGGGCAAAGTGCAGATGAGTTTTTGTTGCACTAACGGATATGAAAGAGCTATTTTTCAAAGTCCTTCTTCCTCGAATCCTAAATTAATACTGAATTAAAACGCCTTTGAGTTGGAGCACAAGGCTCCAATCCTCACACTACTCCGCAAATTTACGCATAATTCCGTATTTTATTTAATAGCAGGTACTTTTAAATTTATAAAAAATATAAAAAAAAATCCATCAATTGAGATTGATTTTGAAATAGAAATTTTGACTGCAGACAGAACACATGTTGTGTAAGCAAGATTTTTTAAAATCTATTATTCCCCTTTAAAATTTTTTAAACTGGTGACTTTTCTTTGATAGAGAGCGTTGAGCCATATATTGGAAGCACTGATGTTATGTACATATATTATGCAATAAAAGTTAACTTTTTTTTAAATTTATGTACTAAACAATATTCATGATTCTTACACCAATACCTTACCAACATTTTGTCGCAAGTTTCTCTCAAATATAATTCCGGTACATGCTTTTCCAAAACTTTCTTCTTTACTAAAAACTTGACGTGTAGACTCGTAGGAAGAGAATATAACTGTCGCAAAACAAATCCGGCTTCAAATTTCAGATTAGTTTCCGAGGCAAATTTTAAATATAATTTAAAAACGATTTGTAGTCAACTTTTTAAATTCAACCTGTATCAAGTAAGCCCATTTTGATGCTCATGACATCGCCATATTTCTGGGACAACTTCAATAAAGCGACAAATGGCAACTTGTCCTGGAGCATAATTTGAACCAAATTACCAAACGGCGGGAATCGAAGTGGTCCTGTAATTTACATTGCAAAAATGAAATTATTTTTTTTTTACACTCTGCGATTTGTTTATGTAATTATGAAAAGTACCGGGCGGTCTGCCATTTTGCACAAAGTTTTCCAACCAAAATATTATTACATAGAGTAAAATAATTGTCAGCACAAGCACTGCATACAACATTATTGTTCTTTTTGCACAGTATACAATAGGAGATTTAAAGCTTAAACGAACAATTTTAGATTACTGAGAATTGTTGTTTGCCTTTTAAACTGGTTTAAGAGATGAATTTTGCACCTTTTTTTTGTTAAGGCTCGTTTTTTATACTGACAAATGAATCAATTATTTTTTGCAAAAAAAAAGAATATCAAGCTTTTCTTACACAGGAAAAAAGAACTGGGTTGGAGGAAAACAAGAATTAGACAAATAAGCTCGTCATTTAACTAAGATTCAAATGAAAATTCTATTTAATATGCAAATTCATTTAAAATGTTGTGGAAATTTTTAGATATTGAAGAACATGCAATTATTGTGAAAAGGAACAGATTGCACCAAAACTGTTGATATCTATTATAAAGCTTAATATTCATCAAACACTTAAATGCAACCAAGGCTTAGAAAGCTATAAACTTAAAAACATCATTTATGGTTTCAAATTTCAACTTCTAAGAAAACTGAAAGTTAGTTATAACAACAAGAATTTTGTATAATTTTTCGATTTCTGACAAAACAAGTCCACAAAAACTCAAAGTCAGAATAATTACTTTGATAATAAAAATACAACTTGATATCATAACACCGAAGGTTCTATTGCACCGGTAAATTATTTTTCTTTTCCAAGAATTTTTGCGCATGCTACTTTGATTTGTTGATCACCTTGAAATTAGCCTCTCCTATATACACTGCTCCTATAAAAATTCTGCAATGCTACTTCCATTTTAGCATTTCGAAGTTAGTTTTACCAAGGATGTAAAACTTTTTAACACTTTTGCACTATAAATTAGTTTACGCATCTCCTATTGTGAATAATTTGTCTGCTTCCTTACGTTCCCTCCCCGAGACCATTCCTCCCGGACATTCACTGCCCGAGACATTCTCTCCCCGGGCAGTTCCTCCCAAATAAAAAATTATAATATTTTAAAGGGTTTTAATTAGATTTTAGGTTCCAATTTTTATAATTAGGTTTAAGGCTCAATTAGTAGTTGTTAGGTTTGGTTAATTAGGGTTTGTTTGTTTAGGTTGGTTTGTTTAGTTTTAGGTTTGGATTAGGTTTGATTAGGTGTATATCGTGTAGTGTTTTATTTGTATTTTAGGTTAGGTTTTGATTTAAATAGTGAAGTGCTATATTTGTATTTTTGGTTAGTTAAGGTTTAAATACTCAGTATTAAAACAGATTTTTTAATAATTATTAGCAAAATAGCAAAAAAAAAGTTAATGGGAGGTTAGGTTTAGGTTCGGGGAGAGAATATCTTGGGGAGGGAAAGTCCCGGGGAGGGAATGTCTTGGGAGAGAAAGTCTCGGGGAGGGAAAGTCCGGTAATCAGCAATTGCACTACTACCCATAATATTGTCATAAGCCAAATATACTTTTATATGTAGACCTAATCATCTACTATGTAAGTTTCATTTTCATGGCGTACTTTTCCTATTCGCTGTGTGTTGCACAAAGACTCTCCTTTACTCGACCCTTCCTCCTCACCCAGCCCCATTTATGGCCACTTATACTACAAATAATAATGTACCATAAAACCAATATGGAAGCAAAGCAGTGCTGCTCCTTTGCTTTTTAATAGTGAATTTACAAATTTTAATATACTATAGACACAGAAGTTTAAATAAAATTCCTTTTGTTCTGCGACTGGTGTTTTTACTAGATATATATACATATATATACTAGATATATATATATATATATATAATATAATATATATATAAGCGCTACTTTTTATAGCCGTATTTTAAGATGTAAGAGGCCGGATGAGTTCACAATTTTTTAAAACTATTGTTGACGAGGAAAGTTAGTTTTTATATAGCATCTCTATTGAAAGAGGAATACGCCTGCGCATGAGAATTTTCACTTCTTTCTTTAGTCACAATCGAAGAGTAGAGAAGAAAGGACCTAGGTAGAGAGTCCTTCCTTCTCTTCGTTATAGTAAAACTCTATTGCTCCTTACACTGTGCCAGAGATGGGCATCATGTTTAACGTAAAAAAAATTAAATATGGAAGCAAAGGAGTACTGCTTTTCTTGTACTAGGACGGATTTGCTTCGCTAGTAATAATAAAAGAGAATTATTTGACATTCCGGCTTGTCAACAAGTAAGGAAGTGTTTAAAGACATGGAATGAAGGACTAGCATACATGTATGGAAATGCGGATCGTCTTTTGAATTCTCACAATGCGTTGTGGAAACCCATCGGCAAATTTCCATAACCTGTGACCGCATAATGTCTAATCACAGAGCTATCGACATACACAGTCAACACAATTAGTAAAAGCGAAAGCCAATTGAATTTGTGTGGCTGATCGGGGGATTCAAACCTCCGGTCTCAGGATGGCTAGTGGAGAGAGACGGACGCTCTGACCACTTAACCGACTCGGCCAACTGTGATAATAATGATAATCAGCGTTTAATTTGTAAAAAAGTTTCGGTATGTCAAAAATATTTAAACTATAAATAATAAACTTAAATATTTAAATATATATCCATAAAAAACTTTACAATGATTGGGACATAAGTTTTTGAAGTATAAGAAAGTTTCATTGAATTTGTTGATTGATGGTATACTTTGAAATTGACGAAAAAGTGCAACGCTACAAACATTTTCTAAGCCACCTAATCCAAACAGAGCAGAATGCTGGAAGTTAGATTCGTGAAATGCTAAATTATATTTAACAGTTTCCTGTAGAATAAGCTCTTTACCAAAATTTCAACCATAACATAGCAAGAAACACTCACTAAATATTACACTCGACAATTACACTATGCGCATATTAATTATTATTACTTGTCTAGGTCAGTTTATCTGATAACAAACAAATAAATAAAACCCACCCTAATCTACAACTAAACCGTAAAAAAAACTAAAAAAAAAGTCTGAGTATCGATTAACAAATAACGCAAGAACGCCGTATGCTGGATGGAAGCCTGCAAAACCAGTTTAAAGTTCAATTATTCAATTAACCCAATAATTAAGTAATAGAAGTGAATAATTCGAAGCAGAATTATATGTTGAATCATTTTATTTTCTTGCTTCATTTCCTTATTTTGAGATCATAATACAGTTGTATTATGTGTACCTAGCGCAACATAAAATGCGCAACTCACAGAAACGAATTCATGTTAAAAAGTTCGGCTTCGGCAATATTTATATTTTAATTACTGAAATTAATTCTACTACCAATTTACAAGCTAATAGTATGAATTGTGAAAAATGGCTTAAATACAACAAAGAAATTATTTGGAGTTGTAGAGGAATTTTCGCAAGAGGCGTAAGTGTCTCTTGATACAAATTTAACATTATATAAAATACCTGTTTTGGGGGCCGTGCTTCACTATAAAACTGTCCATTAAAATCCCCTACGCGCTAGAAATGGACAGTCTTTGTTTTAAATAGCTTCAACTGAAAAGTGGTGTAACCCTGTTGCCATTATAATAGTTATTAGTTAATGTGGTGTATGTAAAGCTTTTATTTCAGAGCAGGAATCGTGTGTGTGTGTGTCGAATCACAAGAAAACCAAGAGTTTATATAGTAGTGAATTAGAGTGCGTTTCCTAATTTCCTAACGGGAAAGTGTGGGTCATTGTGCCAGAAAGTAGGAAGCACAATTTGTTTCTGAAGAGGAAGTAAAATCTGTTTTGATTCGGGTTAATTGGAAAAGATGGAACGTATGTTTATACATTACAGTTAATTACTAGCCAAACACGCCAATCCCAGATCAGGGAGTTTTGCACTTGTGGACCTTTCTTGCCAGAGTGCTTGGTTTACGCGACAACTTTAATATTACTCTACATTCTGATTTAAAGGGGTTGGCCGAGTGGTTAGAACTTCAGTCTCTTTCCACCAGCATAAAAACGGGGGTTTAAATCAGCCGATCAGCTACAAAAAAGTCTTCAATGTTAGCTTTGTCCTTTAGGGATTACCTAGCCTCTGACCTGTGAACTAAGGTATACGTACAGAGGATATGGAAATTACCCATAAGTTTCACCTATAGTCTTTGTTAGAATTGAGAAAACTACCCTCATTTGCATAGAGTCACCTGCGGTTACAAGGCAAAAGGCCATACCTGCTTTCAGGTTGGTGTCCTCACTTTGGGGAGTAGGCCCGTAAAACAGCGGAATGTTATGGTTTGAAAGCTAGACTCTCTATAACTCTCTTGACCTCTAAACCAATAAAATGCTGGAAGACCACAATAGCGTTTTTGGGCGATGGTAGTAAGCAATGTTTTTTTCTACTCATAAAAGAATAATAAATAGAATGAATGAATGATGTGTGACACTAATGCCATGACGATGACGATGATGGTCCCTCTTCGGTGACCTCCAGGTCACGAGCCCTTGACACTCCAAATGGATCCTTCCTGCATGACGTCCAGACTGAAGGCTGGGTGGAAAGAGACTCCAGATCCTCTCTGTTCTGCTGCTTTTCCTCTGCTTCTCCTCGTTGGTTGGTGATGAGTCGTGCGCAGCGACGGCTCCCTTACAACGGAAACTCTGTTGTGCCCGTTGGATGACATCATCTAAACTAATTAGCCCCTTTCCTACCATTTTCTTACCTCTCTTCTTTACATGTTGACCTTCTGCTCTGCGGGAATGTCAAATGACGTGCCTTTTCCTCAATTAAATTATCCTCAAGTTATCATGCTTTTGGAGATTCAGTTATTAATACACGTGTACGTTGCAGCAGGGACATATTGCAGGAACGTTTGCGTATTTGCTTGTTACGATTTTTGATGAAAACCAATGATTTTAATCATGAAGCGTAATTTTGTGCTTTTGCATACAGTGGCGGCAGCGACCTATCATTATTTTCCCAAAGGTTTCAGCCACATATTATCGATTTCAAAAAAAATTGTGGAGTGGAGCGGAGTCTATACTTCACTCCAAAAGTGCCATTGTCGCCCACGACTCATACTCCGACCTTTGTCCTAGCCTGGGTTGGTTCCAAGATCGAATCTCGGCAGCCGCACAAAAAAGTGAGTGGTGTGGTAGTGCTGGGTGGAAGCCTCGACAGTTGCGGTCGTGAAGGGTGTGCTTGAACCGGTATGCTTAGTACCGTGTTCGGCCTCAGCCTAAGCAAGAATCTCCTCGGTGGTCAGCCCAACGTCCACAGTATAGAAGAAAGCCCTTCGCTTCACTTTCTCAGAACTTCCTCGTCAACTCACAAGGCCGATATCATCCTCCTCCACTCACTAGCACAAGCATGTTGACCGGGCCATAGGCGAATGTCAAAGAGCATAAAAGAAGTGCCAATGTGTGTTTCGTCAATTGAGATATGTTGTTTTGATGTACTAGATGTATTTTACTAGGATTAAAAAGAAATCTAGTAACATTTTGAAAAGCAAACTTTTTTTAAATAAAAATTTGTATTAAATGGTATTTTTTGACCGACTTTTATTCTCTCAACTTTCGTATGCATTTAAAACGAAATTGCAATTATTTTGACAACAAAAGTTAAAAGTGATTGAATAGTAAACTATTGTAGGGTGCGGACATCGTGTATTCGTTAGTGCAGTTTGACTTGACTTTCATATCTCAATATAACCATCTTGTTTGCCCTTGTTTATTTGCCATTGTAGTTTTGTTTTCAAAACGTCCCGCAAAGAAGGACGCGGCGAACCGACAGAAAGCTGTAAATTATACATATGGTTAGAATTGCGATTCTCCCGAATTTCAAAAATTGAACTTAAAATAGAAAAGTTGGTAAAATGGTAAGTTGTAACGTAATCTTATCGTACAGTGCTATTCACTTAAACCAGGACATTCAATTTAAAATCCCGTAGTAACCTCGTGAAAAATTGAAAACAAGGAGAGAATTTTGTTGAAAAGTAATAACAGCTTTCTGTTTCTTTTTCGAAAAATGCGTTTTACTAGATTTAAAAAAAATTTTAAACCGAAAAAACTTTTTTTGACACCAGGAACACCTCATATTTCATAATATAAACAACTTGTTTAAAATTTTATGTCCAGGTTTTAGTGAATAGTACTGTATATTTAAAAGAGTTGTGTCTTAAATGTAGTAGCCTGAATTATCGTTTTGCGGTTTTCATTAGCAAAAAATGCCCTCGGAGTACTGCTCAAAAGTGTAGGTTAACGCTGTATTGCGATCATGTGTTTTACATACTTTGTTTGAAATTGGAGCTAGAATACTTATGACTTCTGCGAAATAGTCCTTCTTCTCCGTTTTGTCCCAGCTATAATATTTTTTTTCCATGCTTTAGTAGGACTAAACATTGGCAACTTTATGAGGCAGGCAAGCTGAGTCGTTCGAAGTTTCTCCGGTAGGTGCAAGTAGAAGCTGAGTTCGCTTTCAATGATCACCGTCATTGGAATCAAGTCTTTATGCACCACATTTCCTAAATCTTTGCACGCAATTTTTGGCTGTCCAGGCAGGTAGTGCATGTACTTCCAGGAACGAACTTGAAACTTCGCAGTATTGTCAAAGTTCTCTTCCAGTCCTTTTTTAATTTTGGATAAGTGATCGGAGGTTGCATGGGCATAGAGTACAAATAGAAAGTCAGACTTGTAGGCGTTGATCAGTTCAGCAAAGCCGGAACGTAGAACAGCACAAAGAGTAGAGCTCCAAGTGGTTGAGCCACTTGGACAACCTACACAATGTTGGCCGTACCCAGTCGACGACGTAATGTAAATTGGTGAGCCAATTACTAAAATGGTGTTATACACGCCCAACACCATCACATAACTCTTTCCGATCTTGTCCAATGTCTTTTGAGTAACAAGGTCCTTTTTGCCTATTATTGTTCTTTTTGGGAAGTCTGCAATAACTTTGGCAAGTAAGGCACAGATCACTAACGCTGAGAACTTAATAGGAGCAAGCATGGTGACAGGTTAGCTTAATCGTTTTTTTGTTCTGCATTTATAGCAGTTAGGTTCTTAAGTTGGGTGCAAAATAGTTTGCAAATGAAGGTTGCTATTGGAGCACTTGGGGTGGATAAGCTATGTAGTGTGAAATGTCAGTTGTGACTGAACAAAAAATCCTAACTTTGCATGTTAAAATGTTTTTTGTGCTTAAAACACTTCAAAACATTCTAAACAATTTCCAAAGATTTTGTAGTTATGGGATCTTTGTCTTCAAACACTTTTATTAAACAGTTAGAAAATATGTCGATTCTTTTAGTCCCTAATGATCCACCATGAAATCTCGAGGTCACAGTAGCATTGATAACATACAAAACACCTTTCACGGCATCTGTAAACTACCAAATAAGAAAGAATGTTACTTAGGTCGAACCGCATTCAACTCTTGAAATTCTTGAAAACTCTTGAAAAAAATTGTATGTTATTGTTTTCTAAAGCTCTATTTCTCCAGCATAAAACGAGTGCGGGTTGCACTGGCGTAGGTTTGGGCAGTTGTCATTTGTCAGTTAACCCCTAAGTTTGCTGTATCCCCAACATATGTAAGTATGGTAACAATCGTGATCTCTTTAGGTTACTTCCAATGCAAGGAAGGATGCCAACCTGATGTGAGGTACAGCCGTAGTTTTTACTCGATAACTGTTTTTTATGATATGCAAATGAGAGTAGTATTTAGAATTCTCGTGAAGCTAAAGGAAACCTGACCACTTATTTGTAATTCTCGGCCGAGTTTGGTCTAGTAGAGCTCCCGTTGCTCAACTAACCAGCCAAAGAACGTGAATTCAAATCCCACATCAGCTGCAAAAATTTACTTGCTATTGGTTTTCCTCTTAACAAACTACCAAGCCTCTGATCTTGTGTATTTATCCGTCTTCGTGATTAGGATACCCTCAGAGGATATAGAAATGATCCCATAAAGGTCTCTTAGTAGCTTTCTGAGAATTCAGGTCAATCGTCTGTTGTTATCCCAACGTTACCTTCATCTACACTATTTGAAACATGTATTTAAGTTGAAGGAGAACTAAAGTACTCATTATTAGGAAAACTATGTTACACACATCAAAGTATTTGCATGTTTCCTTATATTTATTGTTATGTACAAATAAGCTTGCTACTATGTTTTGATTACTTGGACACTCTGTTTATTTATTAACGGTTCCTTGTATTTTTTATGTATATTTGTTTTTATTTAGGCTGGTAGCAATACTGAAGTGAAGAACTTTTTTTTAGATAATTTTAATAATGGTTTTCTAGTAGTTTTTACGCTGGTTTAAACCATTCTCACAAATTAGCAAGGAATTCAAACAAATTTGTTCTAAAAAATTAGAGAACTCTTCTTGAAAATTACCACCATTGTTATCAACATTAAAGTTAATGACAGTACTATTTAATATTCCCGCATTTGCTACCGTGTAGGCAGCAAAATGTTGGCTAAAAGTTTATTACGCCAATAATACAAAATTGCCGCAATTCTGCTAAAAAACGCACGACGTATCCGCTTTCTTACTTTGTATTATCTACCACTTCGGTGTACTGGCAATGAAGCCTTGCTAGTGTGTACAGACAAATCGGCACCATTTTTGTGTATGTTCTTAAGTTGTCATATTGGATTAGATTCGACTTAATAAGGTTCATGATTTCGGATGCGAAGCTTATTTTATCATCGTTTTTTTTTTTACCAAAGACAAACTTATTGTTTGCTTATTTTGACTTATGTAGCTTAAAAAACTTGTTTTGTTTCGTACTAACAAAACGTTTCAAATCAAAACAAGCGTTTTGATACTGATTGATAGTATTCATGCTTCTATTATAAATTAAAATTTATAAGTAATAATGCAAAGCTATAATGCCTGTGTAATTTTATTGAGAACTTATTCATGTTCAGAATCAAGATCAGCAGAAGGTTTCTCTGAGGTTTCCTTTTTTGTAAGTTTCATGCTTAGTGTCCCGTATTCTATGTTGCAGTCAACTTCACTTGCAGTGTACTCCACTTCGGACTTGTCAGCCTCAGTCAGGGTGTAGGAATATTTGTACGTTTTTAAACTAGTTGCAATTGGTTTTACATAATGATTGAAACCTAAATTCTTAAAATCATAACCGGCCATTTTTACTTGTATATAAGGCTTGCTTGTACGGTAGTCCAATGTATTGTCACTATGAGATACAGTGTTAGTTACAGTAAAATCAACACTTAGAGTCTTGTTTGTTTGATCTTACGTATTAGGTGTTACCCATCCTTCGTTACAAATAACTTGCATATGGCAAAGACCTCTAACTACTGGAGACTTCCGGACTATGTTTAATTGCCACTAAATTTAGTTAAACATATTATAAACTTTTTAGAAGTACTTAATGTAGTTTGCTTTGACCCACTTGATAAATAATTAACTTACCTCGGCCATAGCGTATGCAACAAATCCATACAGGAAAATTGTTAAAACAGTGACAGAAGCCATTATCGCAAATTTGCAATTTTCGGTGTGTTTTGGTCGGATTTGTAAACTTTATGCTTATGATAGAAGCGTTAGGAAAGACTTTCTTTATATACTCTGCTTTCGCAAAAGATATTACCATTACCGCCGACGCTTGCAAAACGCAAGAAAACCCTCTTAGCGTCTTTAGTAGATTTGAGAGCTGAAGGACCTGCTAAAAGTCTTCAACACTGAACAAGATTTCAAAGCCGGAAAATCATTACTAGCAATCGGACAAGTTGGCGTCGTTGACCTAGTGATTTGACCTTCAGTCTCTCTCCACTAGCCAGCATCGGGGGTTTAAAAACCCCGATCTGCCACAAAAAAGTTTTCCACTGTTGTCTTTATCCTTAAGATATTATCTTGCCTCTGACCTTGTGGATGCCCGTATCTACGCGCACTAGACATACACAGGGAGAGGATATGGAATAGAGCCGAAAGGTTTCCCAGCAGTCTGTCAGAATTGAAAAAAATGCCCTCATTTGCATAGAGTCTGCTGCGGTTATCAGGCGAAAGCTACCTGAGTTCAGTTTGGTGTCCTGCCATTGTGGACTAGTCCCGTAAAACAACGGAATGTTACAGATAGTCTGTTGTGCCTGCTTGATGGCAACATCTATGCTAATGAGCTCCTGCCCTATCATTTCCCTACCCTCTCCTTTACAAGTTGACCATCCGCTTTGCGGGAATGTCAGATACCATCCCTTTCCCTTTACTAGCAATTGGACATGAACGAGTATGCCGTTACGGCCTATTTTATGAACAATTGATGGACTATACCAAACGCGAAATTTGTTTAACCACATTTAGTCTACTGTTGGGCATCTAGGCAAACCGATTCAATTCGTGTTAAAATTTTATGTAGTTTACATTTCTCCAATGCGTTGCAATTTAATTAATCTTTTCAGGCTTCATAAAAATTCAAAAACATCTAAATAAGAACAATTTTCAAACATACTGCAATTAAAAGAATAAGGTTTGCGGCAAATCTTACGCCTTAACATTATTTTAACTACAAAAGTGAGCCGCTACTACAACAGAAAAATGTGAGACAAATAGTAGAGCTTCTCAGTTTAAGTTGTTCACTTCATTTCATGTTATTTAAATTCATATTTTTATTACAGCAAAGTATTGACAACTGTTTTTGTGTGTGATATGTGTAGTTAGCTAAAATCGCATTGTAAAAAACTCATTCCTTCAATTCTGGAATACCGGAACGATGATAATTAATAACTTAGGATCATGTGCGACTAAGACAAAATCTTATTGGGTAGATTTTTACTTTGTGTTAAGCATCTTGACAAATACACATTAAATTCAACAAAATTACTATCTTTGTTATCGTTATTGTTCTATCTATTACTATCACTAACGACTAAAAAAAAATTGACGAGTGCTTGAAAAACAACCTACATTTTTTTCTGTTGGCAAATTGTAGAGCTTCTCGTAATAGACGTAAGACGGTGACGCTTGAACAAACTACGTGAAAACCCGACGACGTCTCTTTTCTTCTCGCTTTTTCAGTAAAATTTTTTGAACACACAAACCTGGTTTCTACGTACTACTGAACCACTTTCTATGCACAAGTATGTGTTTTCCCAATACTCTTCTAGTAAGTTTATTGTCCCAAATTGAGATTTAAAGGCTTAGTTAAATTTGAACTAGTCAAACGGTAATGGTCAAAACAAATTTAATTGACAATTCTAAATTCAACAAGCAAAAACCCGAAGAATTAAATAATTTTCGGTGTTTGGGTCAAATATAGGGGTCGTCGTAATGATGGAGAATGGTCAGACCCCCGTGACTCGAAAAAATTGTTTGATCTCCGGATCCTCTTAATTACCTTAATGCCCACCTAAGTGAACTTGTGTTGCATTTCTAGTGAAATTGTAGTTTTGATGTGCAATTGCAAAACACGGACGGACAAACGGTTGGGAAAGCAATTATAACAATTTATTTTTGTTAAAAGCGTTCCATCTTAAATTTTCACTTCACACATTAAGTTTTGTCATGGCATTCTTCAGTTTGTTCTAGTTTTCTAAAACTTTGTTTTAACAGAATACTATGATTGAGGGTTGCAGGTTTGGGCAGCTTTAATTTGTCAAATAGCCCTAAGTAAGTTGAATCTCCAACATTTGTAAGCATGGTAACTATCCACTGGATCCCTTTAGATCAACTCTATGTTAAAGAAAGGCAACAACCTGATGCCATGTACAGCCTTAGTTTTCGCCTGACACCTGCACTTTAATATGTGCCAATGAGAGCAATATTTAAATTTTCTGGAGGCTTAAGGAAACCTAACCCCTTATCTCCATTTTCACTTGGCCGAGTTTGGCCTAGTGGTTAGAGCTTCTGTCTCTCTCAATTGGCCAACCTGAGAACGGGGGTTCAAATCGCCATACGCTTACAATACAACTATTTGACCATTAACAACCAAATTTAAATCAGCGCTTCATCTTATGTTAAGTATTTAATTAATTAAACCGTCATTTATGTTCCATTTTTCAGGCACTAAAAATAATAATTAACAAAGATACCGTAGCCATCTGGAGAGTATTAAGGCTGGAAAATTTTGGAGTTTAATATTGAATTTTTCCGGTTGTTATTTGCTTAAAACTGATCTAAGTTTTACGAAACTTTTAGCACTTCACAACACATCGGAATTGTAATCCTCCTATTTCGTAGTTTAGGCATCCAGAGTGAACGCATACATGGGCGAACCCTAGAGTTTGATTACAAAGTTTGGGACAATAATTTTTTAACGGTGCCCAATCCATGGGGCATCATTCATCAAAATTCCAACTTGTAACACAAAAGATCTGCCAAAAACAACTAAATCGGAAGAGATAACCTATTAGAAATAAGCTTTATTACTAGGGTTTTACATTACCCTAGTTAATTTTTGTTTTAGTACCCATTTGTTTTTAGACACAAAGCCCCTCCAAAAGCTCGGCGTTGTGGTAGAAATATACCAATTATTTACTTAAGAAGAAAAATTTGTTAGTTAGTCAGTTGAAATATAATTGATGTGAGAACAAACACATTTGTGGAGCCCTGTAGATGCAAACAAATAAACTAATAAAACTTCTTGGTTTCCAAAATGAAGCATCATGTTTATTTTATTGAAAAACGTTCTAAGAACGTTTCGTGCATTACTTTAGAATTTTTGTTCATTGATGCTTACAAGTAACTCCCTGGGTTAAAATCATCAAACACTTAATATTGATTCATAGTTTACGTTTATCAAGTTTTTACAGCTTATTTAATAGTTTATTGAATAATGTTGAATCAATTTGAAAGAACTGGTTAAGTGGTTAGAGCGTCTGTCTCTCTACACTAGCCAGCATGAGAACGGGTGTTCGAATCCCGCGATCAGCCACAAAAAAAGTCTTCGCTGTTAAATTTTCCTTGGCTTTCTTCTGACTGCCTATGTCTGTATCCTGTGATTATACAATACATGGTCAGAGGATATGGAAATTTCCCAATAGGTTTCACAATTTTCTTGTGAGAATTCAGAAGACGACGCTCACATTCAGTTGCATACATGAATGCTAATTACTTCTTCCTTCATTATTTCCACCCATTCCTTCACATGTTGACCAGCCGCTCTGCAGGAATGTAATGCAAGTAATGCTCCTTAACGTTGGATAAATAAATTTCCTGTATCTAAAAGATAAGTTGTCGAAGCCAGAGATGAGCCTATGCTATGTTTATTCAAAAACAAGCAAGTTTGTTGCTGAAGCGTAAAATGTCAGAAAGTACAACCCTGTTTATTTTTTGCGAAGCGTATGTGGATTGAAAGTAAAGCATAACATAAAGTCATTGCGTCAACTACTCCTTCTTCTAATTATTGCACTGTATGGTTTTATGTAAATGTAAATAATGCCAATTAATGGTTTGGCAGTTGGATTGTGGCCCTCTGGAAGCGTGAAATGAAACCTTTGCGTCAGCTTAGTAATGATCATTTACAAACTGTCACGATTCGTTGTTTGTCCGAAGCAATTACGTTTCCTTAGAAAAAAACATTGGCGAAACGGATGTTGCATAACATGGGATTAGAGTACAGCTTAAGTTTGTTTTTATGAAATTGTTGAGACCTAACAATGGAATTTTTTTTCTCCATTATCATAATTTTTTCAGATTAAATTTTTACACACATTTTTCACTTCTGTGTCTTTCAACGGTGATTTCCGCTCTGGATTCGTGTTGTTATCAACATAAGCATGCTGTCACGAGCCATTGTTTGTCCGTAACAATTACGTTTCTCTAGAAAAAAAAAGATAGACTTTGCGGAAGCAAATAGTGTTTACATACAGTAAATGAAAAAAAAAACTGTTTATTCTCATTCAGTGTAATTTATTAATTTTAGTCCCGTGGGATCCGGGCACAAAGCGACTAAATACAACATAAAGAAAACCAAAACAAAAAAACTGGGTGTGAAGAAAAGTGAATTTTTTTTGGAATCATCGGTTTTAGTTCGAAATATTGGTCTGTGTAGGAGGAAAGTGCACAAAATCTGAAATGATCGGTTTCAGTCCAAAATACCAGTCTGGATTCAAGGAAGGCATAAAGACTTCTGTAGTACCGATTTGAATTAACAATGAATAAAGTTCGATATAGTACCGGTCCGAGTTCGAATTATGGGTCTCAAATGGGGAAAAATAAAAAATATCGGAATGAGCGGTTTGAGTTCGTGGGAAGTGAACAATGTTTGGAATTGAGTTTTATAGATTACGCAAATATGGTTCTTTCAAAGTTTGGAATAAATTCTCTAAAACATTTTTTTACAATTAAAATTTATAGTGAAGTTTTATTTTTATTTATTGGTGAGGCAAAGATGAGGAGTTGGAATAAATGTGGTATGCACCCACTCCCCCTTCCCACCCGTACAATGAATTAAAAGTTAGGCATGTAGGCTTGAGGCATCATCCTATTTATTGTGATTCCAGGAATCAGTCACTCCTGTCATATACTGAGGTAGTCGTTTACAGTTTAGGAGGTTTCATTATATACGAGTTTAATTTATCAAAGGTAGATTTTTTCTAAACTTCTATAAACAAGGTCGGATTATAGGCGATGTCTGATTGTGCACTATATAAAAACCCAGACACCTGCGTCACGAGATTTCTTAGAAATAACGTCCATTTAGCCGTTTGCACATTGCTTAGCATTAGTGGTGTCAGTGTCCGGTCTACGTAAATTTTTTTGAACGTATTCATCTAACAAAAAATGAAAAAAAATCAGGCTTTTGAGACCAAGTCCCATTATCACCGTATACTTGATGGAAGCCTGCAAAACCAGTTTTAAAGATAAAAATTATTTTAATTATTTGCAACTAAATGAATATAACGTAAGGATGAAACGCACAAATTACTTTTAATTTACTTTAACTTCTTGTTTTATTAACACTATCGAAAATATTTTTGTTCTTGTGCAACACAGAATGCGCGATTCACAAAAGTCGAGTTGTGTAAATACCTTTGGTTTTGGCAACATTTATATTGGATTATTACAATTAATTCTAATATCAATTTACAAGCTAATAATTTCTATTGTGAAGATAGCTTAAATCCTCCAACAAAAGTAGTTGGACTGGTAGAGGAATGTTTGCAAAAAATGTAAGTGTCTAAATTTTCAAGTGTTAATTTCTACTTATGAATTGTCATTTTTTAATGGCCGTAACTTTTGATAAGCCAATGAGCGGCTGTGCGTGCATACAAGAAAGTGAGTTGCACTAAAGCACTTCCACCGTGTACTCAATTTTTCAGCTCCAGTCAATTTTAGCAGAACCGCATCAATTACAAAAATTAGTCTCAAAATTAGCGTTTTAGTTAGTTGTGCATTATGATAATTTCATTTTTTTTTCATTCCTTAAGGCAATTCTTACCTACCTCCCTTCAGACTCAAGAGAAACTAATAATGGACGGACGCAAAATTCCGAGTATTATTTTGAAGTCTAACAAATTCCTACCAGCGTGGCTCGATCTAGAGCAAGTTAAAATTGGACAATCGTTTTGTCACCGACACAAAACTAGTTTTTGTTACTCCGCATTCCTCAGCTTAATTTTCTTTGTCAGCGATGTTGACATATGGCGAATTTTACTGTTGACAGGAGAAATCAGTGCTCCTGGAAAAGCCCTTGGGCGAGTCGCAAAAAACGTTCTCCACCTTCAAATATGGTTATCAAGTAACTTGGATGCTGGCGACAGCGATTTTCTCAAAAGCCTCAACGTTGTTCTTGCCACGCACAAAGCAGTCTTCTTGAAATCGCGTTCTCACAAGGACATGTTGAAGCAAAAATTCTTTGTAGAACCCAACGCTGGGGAAATTTAAACAAGTTTCAACAAATTTTCAGGCATTTCAACTAGTATTTGGGATGCATTTCAAAAAGACTTGGAGGCGTCACATCTTGTCAAATACAAAAACATAACGTTTGACGTTGACCATGGGAGTGACATCAAATTCAATCAAACTGCAATTGCTATTGGATTGTTTTTCCATTTTGGATTTACTGTCCTTTGCCCTGAAAAAGGGTTTATTTATAACGCCACTGAGTCTGAACTTTTGGGAGTTTTGCACTTTTGGGCCTTTATTGGTAGAGCGGTGTGGTTACGTGATGAGTTCAATATTGCATTACATTGCGATGTAAAATCAGCGAGGTTGTGCTTACGCAAGTTTCTTGAAGATGTGCTAGTTCCGAGTTTGTTTGAAATCGACTACGAAACGAAAGTTGTTTTTGAAGCCACGTTCAAGGTAAATTACCGTAGTAAATTAATATTGGAATCTTTATCGTCTTTCAAATTTTGGCATAAATTTGCTACTGTTTTTGCTATAATCTCAGGGCTTAAAGCATGCGTTCGTTGCAGCTGGAACCGAAACGCCGAGCAAAGAAGCATATTTAGCAGAATTATTCTTACTGAGACTACTGGAGAATATTCTTGAAGTGCCTGTTCCGAACATGCGATAAATCTTGACGAGGAAGCCAAAACTCCAAGCTGGTGCTATTAGAATGTTTCAAAGAAATCAAAAGATTTACAAGGCTATTGAGCCATTGCTGAACGAGATTGTAAACAGTTTTATTGATATTGTATCCCAAGCAAAGCTTGGAATTACAACAAAAGGTTCAAAAATTTTAAACTATAGAAATTTTTTTAAAACTACAGCATATAAATAAATTCAATTATAATAAAAATTTCGCGTTTTGTATGTAAAAGCGCTATTTTTGATAACCGTACTTTCTATGCAAGTGGACAAAATAGTCATACGAATATATGTATTTCGATGGAGAGGGTATCGCTACCCACACCGCTTAGGCCTCGATCGGGCCCACTGCAGTAACTCCATTGGATAAAGTCACACGAAAAGTCACCTAAGCTTATTCAGAGCTAGAAAAGGGCATCAGCTTTGTTTTAAACTTTGGTTTTTTGCGTGAAAAATTCCTCTTTTGCTATTTCGGGCTTGTTTGGCTAGTTTTTATATAGCTTCTGCATAATGGGTTGACTCCGAAAAATTGTGTTTGGTTTTTATGTCAATGCTCAAACAAAAATCAAATGAATTGAAAAGGAGCGGATGCGAAAAGAATACTATGTTTTCGCCGAAAATTGAGTCAAACATGAGTTTCCAAAAACCTTTTCCTAAAACCTAAACATTTTTTGCAGATTTTTCAATTCAATTCAAATTGCTTTATTAACGTGTCGCTCCCTGTCATTGCAATTAAGTATTGATCTTCCTAGGGCCAGACACCTAAACTACAATAACCTAAAACCAAACTAAATTATCTTAAAATTTAATTAAAATTAAAATACTGGTGACTAAACAATAACATTATTAATTAAAAGTATTTTTTCTCCTATTTACTAGGTGGTCAAATACAAGCTTTTTAAACATTCCTAAAGATAGGTTTACAAAGTCCCAAGTTTTTGGCAAATTGTTCCAAAATTTGATTGATCTAAATTTAACAAATCGCCCGTAAAATATTTGCGTATTGTGGGAATAGAAATTAGGTGGATCAACCTCAAATTCCTGGTGTTGGGAGAAAGTTTATAAAACTTACTCACTTCATTTAGTGGGAAATTAAAAGCCTTGTACACATTTTTCAAACACTGCCATTCTAGGCGTTCCTGAATGGTCAAGACATTAGGCTGAGATAGAAGTGAGTTTGAATCCAAATTTCTTTTGAAGTTGGAGAAAAAAAAATTTCTATGTGCTTTGCTACCATTGGTGAAAGCACGTCTAAGTTTACGGTTCATTGTAAGCTGGAGAAAGTGTAGTAACAGTCGATTGACACTATTTTGGAGTTTTGAATGTTCCAATGAGGATTGGATTCCCATTCCTATTCAATCCATAGTCATAGACAGGAATAACAAAAGCTTTAAAGAGTATAGAAAAAGTTTTAGTAGTAAGAAACCTCGAAACACTCCTTAATCTACCTAAAATTGCACTTAATTTACTTCTAACTACGCTAAAATGTTGATAAAAGGTAAATTCTGAGTCAAAAGCAAATTTTAAGTACTTAAAACAAATTACCCTAGAAAGTTCAGAGCCATTGAGAAAGGGATTAAAAAAAGCAGGGAAAGTATCCCGTGGTTTACTAAAAAGTTGAAAAAACAAATTTGTCAATATTAATAAGAATTCCATTCCGCTCACACCAACTCTGAACTTTCAAAAGTGTTAAATTTAATTTGCTGACAATAACTGGTGAGTCTGTTCCTTGAGAAAAGAAGACGAGGTCATCAGCATACAGCAGGAAAGGTAGGTCGATGCTATCACTTATGTCGTCAATAAAAGCTGCGAATAGTAAAGGGCCAAACGCAGATCCTTGTGGAACAGAATTTGAGTCTAGCAATTGAGTTGAACAGAAGTTGCCAATCCTGATGGTGAAAGTTCGACATGAGAGAAAACTCTGGATCCCTTTCACCAGCGACTTTAAAGGAATTTTAAACTTGAAAGCCAATTTGTGAAGAAGTATTACACTATTCACTGACAAGTAGTAGGCAAGCCCTGCAACTCTCAGAGAAATCCCAAATTTTGCCAAAACACTTGTTTTAGTAAATAATGGAATGCAAATTTTTATTTTTTTTCTATGGTCACAATTGCGCGCGAAGTTCAAAAAATATGATTTTCAACACTTGTATGAAAAGCTTATGGGAATTTACCTGCAATTTCTCGAGTTTCTAAATTTGATTCACCTAACAATATAGAAAACCCGAATTTCATGGAATTGCATCAAAAATTTCTATTTGGAAATTAAAACATAAATTACATCTCAATTTTGATGTAAATGTCAAAAAGTCAAATTGCATTAAACTTCAACGTATTTTAACTATAATTTTACCAAAAATCCGGAATGTAATTGTTTGATGTTTTCTACTCATTTTCCAAGCAAACAAGTTTGGGATTGAGAGGTAATGTTTGCAGCAGATAGTACGATTTCAAGTTTTGTGAAGCAAATTAAGAGAATGACAAAGGGGGGACCACATGAAACTTGAGAAATCGTGGGTAAATTCCCATAAGCTTTTCAATACAAGTGTTGAAATTTTTTTTACTTTCGCGCGCAATTGTGACCATAGAAAAAAATTAAAAATTGGCATTCCATTATTCACTAAAACAAGTGTTTTGGCCAAACTTGGGATTTTTCTGAGAGTTGCAGGCCTTGCCTACTACTTGTGAGTTGAAGGCCTTCCTCAAATCTATGATTACTGCACCAACTTTCCCTTTCTTTTTATTCAAAGCAAAGACATCTTGAAAGAATAGGGAGAGCGCAGAATGTTTTGAGTGATGCTTACGAAATCCGTGTTGTTGAGCACATAGTTGGGGGTCAATTAGGGGTTGGATTATGTTAAACAGAACAGTTCCAAAATTTTGGCGATCGTTGAAAGTAGTGCAATTGGACGGTAGTTGTTTGGATCACATTTTGATCCTTTGTCCTTGAAAAGTGGGATAATTGTTGCTGATTTTAAAAAATTTGGAATCGCAGTAGTGCGCATCATTTGACTGAAGAAAGTGGCCAATGGAGAAAGGAATTTTTAAACAAATTGGTAAACAATGTTTTGAAATTTCGTTCCTTCTATCAAAATTTAGACAAAAAGAGAAAAGAGTTTCGTTTCTGGTTTTTTACAAACCGACAATGACATTATAATTCTCCAAATGCAAATCCGGTAGAAAAGAATGCTATTGTCAATACATTTAGAAGTTTAGAGTTTTTACAATTAGGGAAAAAATATCAAATCAACGTTAAAATAAATTGTTCATTTGTCTTTTTGTGTACGAAAAACTTGTGAATGTCCATTTATCCATTGTTCATTTTTGTTTGTAATTTTTCTTTACACCAATCTAGCAATTGAAATCGCTATAATGCTTTTAAAGGGAACGCATAAATTATCCGCTTTGCTAATTTGAATTACATGCTACTTCGATGTGCTTATGACTCTGAACCCAGATAAATGCTACACTCCTTTGGAATGGAAACAAGCGACAGATCTAATTTAAATTTTAACAACAATTTTTTTCACAATTTGTGTGGTTGCTTGGCAGTTGCACATTAGCAGCTTCTGGCATGTTGTACAAACACGATCACAAACTGGACTTGTAACTAACACATTTCTTGACATAGAAGCATTTGAATATAGCAGCTGTAGCCGCAGTCGATAGATATGTAAAAAGAAATTAATAAATAATCAAATAAATAAAACAATGGAACATATGACCAGGCCATCTGAATTTTTCTACCATTTTAAAATATGAAAAAATACTAGAAATAGTTTACACCGGGAAATAATTGACTAAATGTGATAATTTTGAAAATAAAAATAGTAATTTTGGTACATTTGGTCTATTGCTTGAGAGAATTGTTTTACATAAAATTGTAGTAGGTCATTCTAGTTCATTTTTGTTTGCTAGAAGTACAAAAATTTTGAGTTCATACACTATAGTATAGTCTATTGAACTTTTTTAGCATGAATAGTTGGTTTATCAAATAAAATGCTCACTGCTCAACTACAAGAATTTTCACATTTTGATTGACGGTTATAGTGCCAAAGGAATATATTAGCAAAAAACTTTGACAAGAATTTGGTGTCTGTTTCCAATTGGTTTAGGCAATTAAGACAGGATTTTAGCATCTAAAAGCAATTCTAGGCAGGATATAACATAGTAAAATGAAATGTGTTCTTATGTAATATGTTTATAGTACTTAATTAATTTAGCTTCAGATTTGGAAGGCTTAGAAAGTTATAGAGACCATAAAACCCCAGAACTAATGGACTTTAATAAAATAATGTTGTAAATGCGTTTCTAAGTTAGGTCCGTATTCCTTATATACTAACAAAATAATTTTTTAATTACAAATCAAGCATAAAAGAATGACAATTTTGAGTTTATACTTTCTTTTCTTTTCTTGGACTGAAAAACCTCGCAAAAAATAATTTCTTGCATACTGGATATGAAAAGTAATCCCTAGTACAGAACAAAAGTAAAAAGTGTTAAGATTTGTAATTTATTGTAAATTGTTTTACTAGA
>JAQFYP010000289.1:0-26725 GCA_034694865.1 Bilobella braunerae | reverse complement strand
GGGTCTTCTGGAAGGTTACGGATGCGAACAGAGTTGCCAATAACTTCTTTGCGTAGAAATTCCAATTCAATTTCTTGTGCTTCCAGACGTTTTTCTAGAATTTCACACTGTTTTTTGGTGCCTGTCGTGCTACAATAAATTTTGTAAGACCGTTCAGCCTCAGAAAGTTTTTCCCAGTCTTCTGGAACACTAGTACCTTCGTTATCACTAAAGTCGGAATTCGAATCATTATCGTCAGATTTTTCTTTGTTTGCTTGTTTTCTGGTGTACGGCAGCACCGTTTGATGAGTTGTCTTTGATTTAGATGCACTTGAGTTTTTGGACGAATTAGCCGTACTTTGTTTGCTACGGGAGGATGTTTTTGAAGCAGGCATGGCTTAATTGTCTTAAGATTCAGGGCGGAGCGCGAGAGATCCTTTCGCGTCAGAGGCAGAAATCGAACTCATATATTCAGTATTAGCAAGGTAGTAAAGAGCACCAATTCAATTGTTAAACAAATTTAAAAATCAAGTGTTCAAATTTTTTTCAAAATTTTTGAAACAAAGAACAAATTTTGTGCCCTGAATAGAAAAAGGAAAATATGTAACTACCAGTGTTTGATAATCACAATAATGTTTATTTTTCAAGTGATTTACACACTATAATCGGTACATTACTTCCTAGATACAAAAGCAGCATGTTCCATAGGGATCAAATTGAAGTAGGCGCAGACGCTGTAGGCGTGAAATTTGTCGGTTTGCATTGCTGTTTTTTGGTTCAAATCGAGTTCTATTATTGCAACTGAAATCCCGCCAGACATTTCACCCTTACTTTCCAAAAGGTCACACAGTGATTCCTAGATTCATAGTCATATGACATTATCCGAATATAATAGTATAGTATCCATGGAATTAAATATTTTAAAATGCTATTATACATATTAACTACATAAATATGGCATCATTATAGGTGAATATATTAGCAAAAAAAGGTACCAAGTTTGTTTTGAATTTGAAAACAAAGGTATTTCTAAATGAACAAAAATTCTCAACTTTGGAAGGTGAAAGGTTATAAAGCAAAACAAAAATTACAAACTCGTTAAATGAGTGCATGGTATATTTCATGGTATATTAGTACTTACGTATTTGCCTAAAGTACTCAGCTTGTTTTGTGCAACTAATCCATTCCAAGCTTCCCTTGAATTCAGCGTATTAAAGATCGAATGCATTGCTTTTCTTTTTGTTTCGCCCTGTACCGTCATGCCGCGGATGAGCAAAATGCTCCAGCCGCCTGCCCATTGAATCTCCCCTACTAGTTTCTCCAGCGGAGTCGTAAGAGTTGGACTTGCCGCAACGTCTCTGGCAATGAACTCTACCTAAAAAATTTTTAGTCTATTTAAGACATTTTAACATGTTATTATGTAGCGTTTTAGCTACATTATGGGAATGCTCTGTCAGTACGTCCGGTTACACCCTAGTACGGGTTCACTGTTTTAAATCTACTTTTGTGAAAACATTTTAGGCGCCAAGACTGAGGTTAGGTTCATAGATGGGTCATGGGAGTCTGCCCCAAACACCCCATTTAAATGACCCAATAATGAAGCCCAAAACCAAAAAATTGTTCATTTTTAGTTTCTTGCTAGTTTTGTCTGAAATAAAAAGGTATTACGCTTTCAATTTCAAAGATGATCCCTGACCTCCGTTCCATGACCTCCAAAACGACCCAAACATCCGAAAAGTCGGATTTAAAAAAATCCGTTTTACACATGAAGCGAAAAATTATCACAGCTTCAATAACCAAGGACTCCTAAAGCAGAAAAATCGGATTTTTCAAAAAAAATCTAGTTTGAAATAATAATCTTTTTTTTTATACAAAACAAAAAGTTATGATAGACTTGGGGACTCATATGACTCCTGACCGTTCTGTTCATATCTATGACCTAGTAAATGACCCTTAATTTTTTATACGTGTACAACACGCTACTTGGTTACGTGCGTTTGCATCGGTTTATTCTTAACTGATTAGCGGTTATGCTAACATGTAGAAGTTTTAGCAAAGGGTAAAATTAATTTTGAAAGTGTAAAAGGAAAAGTACGTAATAATAAAAGCTGCTAATATTTCAGTTTCAGGTTTTTTTTTTAAATCGTTGAATGTAGTAAATTCAAAAAATATAATTAACTTAGGAAATTTTGTTTCCCTTGAATTAGTAATTCAGCAAATTTTAGTTGGCAGAACACACCAAGTTGTGACAAGGTTACGGACAATTTCACACAGGACACCGAATGAGGAGTTATTGAAAAAAAAAAGAAAGTAAAAACTTACACTGATATTGTGGGCCGGAAAACGGCCACCGAAAGCTTCGGAAAGCGCAGCATATTCTGTTGAGTAGCCAAATTCAAATATAGCTACAACGATATATTGGTAATCATCATTTTGAAATGTATATGCACTAATTGCACCATAGATTGTGTACTCGAGTGCCTGTCTCACATTGACCTCCTACGAAACAATGAAGTAATAACTGTTAATGTCAGTTAAGTTACCACAACGTTTTGCTAAAAAAAATCAAGTAACTTGTGGTTTTACTTACGGTTGGTTGGTATAAGTTGGTAAGGTTTACTTTTTCATCCATAACTGACGCTGCTCTCACCCAATCTCCAAACCTTTCGATTGCATATAATGGTGAACTACCCCTGACATATTTTACCATTTGCAGATAGCCGCCAACTTCTTCAACTTCGATAACATCTTCAGCAGTAAACTCTTCAGACACGTAGTACGCGTCTTTGGAATATTGATCCGCAAATGCATCTGCAATTCTGCCCACCTGCAGACAAAACCATTTTTAATTAGTACACACACGTGCTACAACAATCTATTATACATATGCCGTAAGACACGAATCAGTATAAATACAACCTCGGTCATTATTAATCTGAAATTTTTGAGTGCGTATAAAACAAAATACAGGGAAGGTTAGGTTATTAAAAAAACAAAATGGAACAAAGTTTGTATTTCCGCGCCTTTTCCAATAATGCTAAGAAGTGGATTAAATACGGTTGAAGTGCTAAGATTGCTTACTTGGTCATTGTAGATTGGTAGGTTAACATCCCATTTTGTGGATAAGCTACAGTATGTCCTAGGGAACAGACAGTTTGCGTAGGTGAGGAATAGCAGGCTTACAAATACGGTATTGAACATTTAGGAGTTAGGTGTTCTTGGCTTTCACGGCAATTTTTTAAATTTAATTTACAGTTTGTTTTTTGTTTAAACTGAAATTTGTTATAAACGTTTTCTCCATTTATACATTGCTGAAGGGCTTGCGTCTGAGCGGAAATACGTCTTCTTCAAATCATTATTTTTGCAAATTTAAAAAACTCTAGAACACGCTCCTGAATTCTTTCCACAAGTACTTTAACCTATTTCCTAATAATAATTAACAGCCGGCCAGTTTTAGCCCTGAATTAGCCATTTTAAGAAGTGGGTTCAAATCCACGATCAGCCGCAAAAAGGCATTACAATTGGTTTACCCTTTAAAGAATTGCCTTGCCTTTGCCTTGTGTTTGTCCATATCTCCGTGATTAGGATACACAGTAAGAGGATATAAAATCCCACCATAATCACGGAGATAAGGGCATATACAAGATCAGATGATATTCGACTTGAATTAAACAATTATTAAGTCAATGTACTATTACGTGAAACAACAATCGACCCTAACAAAAAAAATACGACGATCGACCATAAAATGTACCATAATTTACGTTAATTGTGTTCTAACAAATAAATAAATAAGTAAAAAAAAAAAAAGAATTTATTCCACTAATAATGACAAAACTGTGTTGTTAATATAATGCTTAATAGTAGTAGTGCGAATGGTGTACTAAATTTTAATCCCTACTATAAGTTTAACTTTGCATTCAACATTAGTCTAAATATTAGCTTTGAATTACTACAAAAATATTAAAAAATAGCATGGATTTGCTATTTTTCAAATTACCATCAGCTTTAAAATTTCCATTCATTAATCATACTGTAGAATTTTCCAACTTCTATTCTTAGTTTCACGTAAACAAGTTTTCAGAATCTTATTATGTTCCAATACTAGTTTCAAGCGACATTTTGTAAAGCTTTTCATCTCATTCAAATGGTTTGCTGAACAAATGATCAGGAAAACTAAAGTAGAGAGAGTTTGTATGAGCATTCTCACATAAGCTTCTAAATTTTTAAAATTTAATTTTAAACACTACAGAATCTGCAAGCACGATTCATCTTCATTTCAACTACAGTCTGAATTGGTACTTTAAGGATTAAATGCAAACACCTAAAGGAGAATGGAGCAACTCTGGGAACTGATCTGTAGCAATGGTTGCACGGTAGCATCTCCTTTCAGTTTTATATGTAACTAGAGAAAAAAGAGAAGGTAACCTAAACCGAACCTGCCCATATATTTAATTTTGTGGCAAAATCTTTTAAATAAAAGACGATGCCCGTTTCTGGTACAGAGTATAACGCAGGTGAGTTTTTGTACTATTTTATACTACCGGTTTCCGACGGTTCTTGGCTATATTCCTGTTTATGTCCCTATTTATTACAAACTTGTATCGCAGAGAGTTAACCTCAGCGTTACCGTTACAACGTACAGGACTCAAAACAGTGAAGGATTCACTTCCACACATTACTAGGAAACATGTGGATGGCTGCAAGTAACTTTGTTGGAAAAAAAAGTGGGTTTGTTGGTGCGATACATGCTATAATGACTTTTGACGACTCATCTTTTGTCCGGTCCACAGACAAGTTATTAAATGACATAAAATCGAAATTTCCAACACACTCTTCAACAGCCTATCACTAGTTTTAGACAGGCCACTTAATTTAAAAGGGTCTGATTTTTTTGAAATGCTGTTAAAATGTAACTACACTATATTTGTAAAAGCGAAACATATTTTAGTTAAAACTTTTCTTAGCTTAATAGAGAGGAATCCGAACAAAGTAGACGATGTTTATTATGGGGATGATCAATTTTTGACGCGCAGAAATTTCTGGAAGACCGGAGGGCTATATTTTGATCGTCTTAGCATTTTGCACTATAGATTTCAGTGAAAGTTGCGGTCAGGAATTTGGAATCGGTTACGTGAGTTGGCTAGAAATAATGCACAAAATATTAGTGCCGGGGCTCAAAATGAACTAAACCATTACAAACAGCGAAAAAAGTATCCGAAGAAGGTCACTATATAAAGTGGGCTGCTATTAGGAGCATTTACAATATATGCAATTTTGTAATCCATTTGCGTATGTTCTGGACTCATGGAGCCTATCTTCAAACGGGCACTGCCTGTAACACACATAACTTTTTGGAAATACATTTAGACATATTAATGTGCTAGTATTAATAAACAAGCCAAACAAGCCCGTCCAAGGAAAGGAAGATTTTCCAGTTCCTCCAGGGCTGCGACGGTCTGATTTAGCTATTTTTGAATTTTTTTTTCAAAGTCTGCTATTGTGGAAAAAATTCAAATTCAATAAAAAAAATTGATTCACGTCCGCGTCTACTTCTTAACGCATAGTTTAGATACACAACTAAGTTTTTGTGCGACCATCCCGGAGCCAAAAATAAGACAAAAAAAAGAGAAACTCAAGAAAAACCAGAGACAACAGTAGGTTATGGAATCATTAATCACGCTTTATGCAGATATGTATCTGGATTGTTCTTAGTTTATAATGAAATTACATACCAATTTTACCATAAATATCATATTAGACGCCTGGCACCTATATAATGACATATAATTTTTTACCGTAAATCTCATAATTGAGGCCCGGCACCTATACAATGACAAAACTGTTTTTTTAATCTCATATTTGAAGCCCCACACCTATTTAATAACTTAAAAAATTTACCAATCTAATTGTTTTCAAAAATGGGCTCTGACAGCTATTGATAGTTTTCAACAGAGTAGTTCCAGTGCGCAGAAGCGCGCCTGTATTTGTAGTTTTTTAATTTGCTCAATGTTAGACCAACTTAACCACTTTATGTGAAATTGATTTAATAAATCGGTCAGGTTAGGTTTTATTGTACTTCGAAAAGCGATGATTATTAATCTAGAATTGCAGTATGTAGTCTAGGCGTGGTTAGAAGTTGTGATATATTTTGTTCTATTTGGTTACATTGAAAGAGTTTATTTTTAAATATCTAACATAAACATAAAGATTTGTGACATAAAGTGAAGACAAAACTCCAATACGTCTTGCCGCATAATCCTGCAGAATATTCTTAAAATTCTGGCTACAATCTTAATAGCAGAAATATATTTATCCATGAAATGACATTACAAAAAAAACTGTTCATCTGGCTAATATAAATATTAAAATCGAACGTTATTTAACCCATCCTTTTATCTTTTGGCTGCAAACTCATTCTTCACCTTAGGTCAAGCTTCCCAAACATAAGCTTCAATATTTCTAAAACAGTGTAGATTAGTTCCGAAATATTAAACATTATTGCTACTCCAATGCAACCTCCCCATATAATAAACACTGTTTTTGTGGCCGTCTGGTCAAGTTTCAATTTGAAGGGCAGAAGTTCTATAGTATAAATTGCCTTAAGCATTCTTGGAACATCTGATCTTACAATAGTAGATGCGTGGAATTTGTGCCAGAGTTGGTGTATGCCATTCTCATATACTCGCTGGTAACCCTGGTACATCATGCGACAATAATAGTTCAAGCGTTGAAAGCATCGAAATATGAGTCCTTTTGATTGAGACAAAAATGAAGGTGACACGGTAAATTTAATTAGACTACTATTATTTTCAACCAAACTTTCGTATTTTAACCTTGTGCTAACTTCATACATTTCGTCGCTAATGTTTATCAATGCAAATTTGTTGCACAATAGGAGCTTTCTAAGTGAAGCCGACAAGTTTGTTTCGCCTGTGTTATCCACTTCACTAAAAAAATACTTTTTGCGTAGTGGTATCACTTCGACGTGCCTCGGAGTATCATTGGTAGGTATCCGCTTGAAATAAATCCGCTTCTCGAGTTGTCATTTTAACTGTGGTTAGAACATTGTGAAATAGTTGGTACAGAAATATTTCCGAGTTTCTTCAAGTGCAAGAATGAGGTATCTTGCGGTGGCATCTCATCGCACTGAGATTTAATAACTGGTAATGTCAAGTATCTATTCGGCGATCGCGGGTTCGCTCCTAGCTGGATGCAAAGACAAGATATAATGTCGAGTTCCCGCATCTCTAGTAGTTCAGTTGAAAATAGTATATAAGGAAACTGACGCGGCGCAATTATGTAAAATCCATCTAGTTCTGCTAGTTTAGACCACATGTGGATGCGCTAAGCGGGTGACAGTGCAATGGCTGTGAAGACCCCTCGGTACGCATTTCCTAGGACAATGACAGCTAGGAGCCAGAGACCAAATACTACTTGAAATCGGCCCTTAAGCTTGGACTCGTCAACGTCGGATCCTCGAATGCTTGGAGCAATGTCCAGCAATAGGAAAATGGTGGAAGCAAATATTCGTTGTACAAGGGCTGTCCTATACTTTGCGTTTGAGCAGTAACTAAGGAGGGTAAGTGTACACGGGATTGTGATGACTGCAAATATAAAAATATTCAGCCAGCTACTAGCTTCGTATGGTTTGACATATGCTTGGAAATCATTGACTTGGCTTTTTACGCTCACGCCATCGCAAGTCAAGAAGTTGTAGCTTTGAGTTCCCGTGATGTAGAATAGATGCAACTCTCCTTGGATCGGATTACCTCTATTGTTTGCCCCAGCGAGTGAGTCATAACTGCCGATACCACCAGTTTGGGTTTCTGTATATTTAACCATGTCCGCAAGAATGTTGTAGTACAAAATGGTTCGATTTACACCAGGTTGATGGAGAACGCAACTACGTGAAAGTGTCCACATCTGAATTTGCTCCACGTACCTAAGTAGGACATCTAGCAAGAAACAGAATAAAAGAAAATTTAATTATAGAATTTTTCAAATTTAAAAATTTTGAAAAAAAAAATCAGCCGTTATTAAAATCTTATGGGAGTTAACATGTAAAAAATGAATATTGCAGCGTCTGAATAAGATAAATAATTTAACGATAACCCCCCTCCAAAGCGTCTGTTTTCCCGTTATAAGTCCCATAAGGATTCTGAAATTTTTCCACATTTCAAAACTTGAAAAAAAGACTTGAAAATATATATCCGCCACTAATGTTATCATAAAAGCAATGTTTTACGACTACCTAATAACAACATATGTGGCAATGGTGACGGTTATGTTGGGTTCTGGTACAAGCTCGCGAGGTTCCATTGTTCGAAATGTCACTGTGGACGGATAAATTCAATTGATACGGTTAATTTATTCCCTCTTTCGCACCACCTTTCTTATTTAAATGGCTTGTGAAGTAGTATGGGGAAATAATATTTGGTGAAAATCTATTTAACCAGTATACAAGCTGTACAAGAATGGACATCACCACGTCTTGTCCAATTCAACCACATACTGCCTAAGCTTGCACACACTCACCACTGTTATTTTTCAACAAAGTGTGTAGTTTCCGTATCTGAAACGGGGAGCCAATGTAACGAGTCAAATCGGCATCTGAGAGATTCGTTCCCTGGATTCCTCTGCAAGTGCCGCTGTCTCTAACCGTACTATTAAGCCTAATTTTGAAAGATTCATCATCACCATTGAGCTTATTCACAATTTTTTCCTGGAAGCAGGCAGTAAATGTAATGCTAGCTAGTTCGCAGTTCTCTGCTTCAGTAAATAGCTTGTATTGTGTAATAGGCCAGTTGAAGTATTCAGCACGTCCAAATTTCTTGAAGCGTGATATTTCTACGAGTATAAATGGAACCAGAGTGTGACAATTTGCTAGACCAAGTTGAGATTTCATGGGAGATTGCCAAGTTGAGATTTCATGGGAGATTGCCGCACTATTATGATTCCTGCAGGTGTGAAGCGAAAGTAGCGCCAGTATCCCCAACTATCTTCTTCACAGAGCGCTTCTTCAAGTTTAATTGTAAAAAACAAGAAAATATGCAAATTGCAAAACGCCTTTTGACGAGATTCCTTAATTGGGCCAAATCTAGTAGACGTTGAGAGGTTCTGTTTTACGTACGTTTCTATTGATTTCAGATTCGGTTGTAATTGTAGCAGTAGTAGCGGCATGCTTAGCGGTCCTGATAGGTTTTCCAGATTGTCGTATGCTATTTCTAACCTACATTCAGCAAGTCGTTCAATTAGATGAGTTAGTGTCAAATATTTACACACACAATAACTCATTAGGATATTGAGTATAAACACCCGACTTATAGCCATTTCAAAAATTACTCCCAGGCAATTTATTATTTCACAACTTTTTTCATACCCAAAAAAACAGGCGGTCATTTCACCATTCGCATTTCAGCGGACTCTCATTTCAAATGTTAGTAGTTTGTTGAGAGTTTAATAATTTTAATAAATAAATTTATTTATTAGGAGTGACTTTTGCTTACCACCTAAAAATATAATATTCGGAGAATGTATAAACGTGTTGTTCATCAAATGAGGAGACATTTCATGCGGAATACATAAGCATATTAATGCCTAACTGTCATCATAATTAAATATATTGAACTATGCAATTCAATTATTGACTTTATCTTTAAGCATTTCTATTTTTGTCATTTATAATACTGTTTAGTATTATTATTTTTGGGTTTGATTTTAAGCATCCAATTGGTGAATATCAGCAAAGTGAATCATTTTACTAGCAATATCAAATGAAGAATAAGGAAATTAAAAAAAAAAACGTTTCTACAAGCTGTTCTATTTTTTTTTGTAATATTCAAGATTAGAAAATTGTTTTACACTAATACATTATCCAAACATGCGAGTGCTCTTACTGCACTCAATATTTTATGTTTTTTTAATATGGCAATATTTAATCTTGAATTTATCGAGAGTACCTACTGAAACTAAAAGTAGGTTGATTTAAAAAGTGAATGCAATGCAAGTTTGTAGTTAGATAAATTTTATTTATGTTTTCAACGCGCTGTTCAGAATGAGGAATACTAGTAGCATAGCAACATAAATTTAAAGTTCCTAATTTGTGCCTCACTGAAAGGTCAAATGCGATCTGCATAAACGCTTGTGAACATTTAGCGTTCTTGAAGAGCTAGCGCTGACTGCGCTCCGCTCCAATGGCGCGAGTCCGCACTAGTTCCTGAGAAACTAAATCAAAGTTTTTGCAATATGCTGGAAAAAAATTTATTGCCTTATGCATGTGATATCATTTCGTAATTAACCTAATCCGGACCGTTCGAGGTTTTAGCCTGACGTTTTTTCGCTTACGTCACAAAATTTCCTGTGGATGTGGTCGCATTGGCCCTCCAAACCCACATGGCAAAAACTTATGCGTTACGCCCCGTTGCAAACTATGTCCTTGAGTTGAAAGCCTAGTTGTAGTTTTTTTTTCCTCTTTAGAGATTCACATTAGAAACTAACCGTTTATTTCTACGGATTGTTCATATTTGTTTGTAAAAAACGAAACAGTTTGTTTCTGTTCTAATGTTGTGTCTCCAGCTTATTTTAATTTTGAGCATCATTTCACGTATTATTGCTCAAATTGAAAATCAATGTTCTAAAATTCCAGTATTTAAAGTCATCAACTGCACTGGTGATTTCTCTACAAACATTGAAGGAGAGACTAACTTTGTCTACACAACAGAACCAGCTGCAGTCACATTTCACTGTGTAGCAAGCCAACCAATCAAAATTGAACTAGAATCTCCATTGGTAAAATTACTCTTAACCAATCAAAATTGAACTAGAATCTCCATTGGTAAAATTACTCTTAACCAATCAAAACTGTTAAAAAAATCAGCATTTATCCATGAGATTTGGTATATTTATTGAAGTCTGTAGAATGCTTTTCTACAACGCAGTTGCATAAACTTTAACTGTGTTTTCAGCCCTCACTCGTCGAGGATGTAGTCTTTTCGCGCATCGTTGGAACTCTGTCAGATAGCAGTAGCTACTGTTACGGAATTGAATTTAAAAGTGGCCCTACCTACCGCTCCACCGGAAGATACACTTGCTCAGTTATCGAAAACAGTTCACTTTCAGCCTCAATACTGCTTTTCTCCGAGAGTAAGAAATGTTGCCCATTTATACTGCCTCTTTACAGATTTAGCTGTGTAATTGTGTGAGCCTCACACATACACACTGTGAGGTAGAGAATTGCGTGATTTTGTATTTCGTGTTATTCGTTAATCCTTCAAAACATGTCCTCACGTTTTTTATTTGCCTTAAGTATTCAGTCCTGACTCCATTGGCAGGATTGTTTTATTGTTAGTTGACACTAGCCAAACAAGCCATTCCAAATTAAGAACACAACTTCAAAATAAAATTTAACTTTGTAAATTTTGAACGTTCATTTTATCAAAGTGATAAAGTTGTCAATAATAAGATAAACAAAGGAGTGATTTGCAATACATAATTAAGTTGTGTATGAGTTCCAAATACGCTGTGTTTTATGTTTGTGGTAGCATTACTAGACTTTTGTTTTTTAATACCATAGCATTTGATACAAGCTAACATAGTTTCCGCCTTAGTGCTTTAGTTGTAGATAGATAAACCTAATTTGTTAATTTGATTTGTAAATGCCTAGGCGAGCGTGGTACTATTTTATTAAATTCTGGATCACATACCCTTATTAAAGGAGTTCCTGATGACAAGGGATGGATCACTTTGCCTTGCGTCTCTACAAACCCTTTTGTTGTTCCTAACATCACAATAGGCGACATCCGGGGCAATGTAACAGTATTTTACACAAGCAAAAAATGTTATACCTGATTTGTAAATTCTGATTTGCAAATGTTTGTCATTCAATTAGGCAGTAGAGGATTTGAAACTGGAAACAGGTTCCTTTGAGCACGTCTTAGGAATCGGGTTTCGAATCAGAGCAAATTATGCAAAGTGCTGCTCAAAGCAGTACATATGCAAACTGAGTCCAAACTCAGCTCCTGAAGTGAACACAGAAACTTCGACCAGTATTATTCTCTATAAAACAGACGGTAAGTCTGTTTTAAAATAAATTAATTTGATAATTTAATTTAAAATTAACAAAAAATATTTAAATATTAAAAAATGTTAAATTTGGTTAACTTGTGTGATTGACTTAACTTAAAGACTATTTGAGTTTGTTAGGCATGCGAGTAGCTCAGATGTTGAATACGAAATCATTAATCTTGTTTATATTTTCTTTAAGCAAGTTAGAGAGACAAAATAAAATAATGGTACAAAAGTGTGGTGCGCAGCAGCAATCCTTCCCTATTGCAAATATAATGTAAAACCAAACTGGCCCGTCCTATGACCTGATAATTTGTTATTCAATGAAACAACCCCATGGTTTAGCTCAGGCTCCTTTGGCAATGTTATATAAACTTGATTTACAAATATGATTATACTTGAGAATTATGTCGTTGCATTGTCTTTAAGTGTGCAACACATGTGAACTTATTCCTAAAATATAAGTTTGATTATAAAAACCCGGGCTTATATTATAACATTTACGGTAAGTAATAATGTAGGTAGAAAATTAGTTGTTTAAAGGCAACGAGAATAAATGTGTGCTTAATGTTGGATTGCTATGATTGTGAGATTTGAAACTATTTTTTGGTATTTTTTTTTAGTTCTTAGGGGTAAAATATTTTACCGCGTGAGCCCGTCCGACTATGTTTTAGGCTTCAACTCCGAAATCAAAACACTACTCCGTCTACATATCAATGGAACAGTCACACTCTCCTGTGAGTCAAATCATGCCGTTAAAATAGAAGTGGCGGACAAAAGTGCACCGGCGGAGCATGCGAACTTTAAAGCGGAATTTGTTACCAATGGAAACTCATTCTACAAACACAAAGCTGTTCTGAAGCTTATGGCCCTTAAAGTGGGTCTCTTTTCTGTTGTCTGCAGGGCAGTGCACAACAAGGAAGAACTGCACAGATGGACAATTACAACAGTCCCTAGAGAAGGTTGCTGAATTCAAAAATAATTACAATTACATTTAGAATTGGAATATTGTTTTATCATAAGTGCGTCCACAGAATACGACCCAAGTCCAGGAGTACATATTTTAAATGAGAAGCGCTATTCAATCACTTGCTTCTCAACAAACGCCAAACCACCTTCCATTTCTATCATTCAGTGCAAGGACGTCATTAACTGCGCCGTCGCAGAAAACTTTTCACCCAGCATTCTTAAAGTATGTAAACTTGACAACTTCGACTAATGTGTTGATCTGGGCTAAATAAAGAAATTGAGCAATTTTGACTAATATTCATATATTTTTACTATATCCATCTAGGTAATTAGTCAAATAACCCCATTATAAAACTTGGAAATGTATTTTGAAAAATTTATTGACTCCTGTTACAAACAGGCAAATCACGATGAGTCAGGTAATTTTCCATTTGATGTCATCTCTGGTCATTCTGGCTGCGTACGAGACCGGCACATTTCAAACGGCTTAGGATGCGCCGAGGTCTCAGCTCACTTGTTAGTAGCTAACATTGCTTACATAATTTTGCAATTTGTTTTAGTTTTAACTTTTAACTTGACAATTTGTGTGTAACTTAATGTGCTGGCAGCTGGAGCAAGCGTGGAATTGTGAAGTGCAGAGAGACGCATAGGGACGACAGCTACATTGTCTACACACAAAACTTCATGATTGGCTTCAATGATAGCGTTGGTAAACTTGTTAAATAATTACTTCAATGAATTTCGCTTACTAACTTGTTTTTACAACGAAAGTGAAATTGCCGCAAGAGGCAACTGAAGCCGATGACAAAAGTATATTACAAATGGAACTCATCAAATCCGAACTCTATGTTGACGAGGAAGTCCCTGTGACTTGCAAAGCTACGTACGGTATATTTAGCTTGGGAATTCAAGTCGTGTTCCAACTCGAAAACGGCACAAACCTAACTACTAAGGATTGTAATCACAAGATTCGACAACACTACATCTAATAGTTTTTAAGAGTGTTTTTATAGTGACAATTTATTTCCACATGTGACTTTACTAAGTTTTTGCATGACAGTTGGTTGGCTAACTTTCGAAGAGGTGTTGGATAATCAAGTCGTTACGTATAAAGGCAAGATAAAAATAGAAGCGGCAAAAATTCACAAAATATGGTGTTTTGCTCCTATCTGGAATTCGGGTAACTGGAGGAGTATTTCAAGGGGTGTTTCAGTTAAAGGTGTAATAATAGGGCACTAATATTCTTCAACACTAAAAGCGCGAGGTTCTAATCGTGCGTGCGTGACAATTATATAGTTGGAGTCTCTCCTTTTATTCTTAATTCTTCAACCAACGAAACTTTGGAATACAAGATTGGCGAAATTGGACATGTTCTAAGTTGTGAAGTTGGTGGTGAACCAACGCCTTCCGTTGGGTGGAGAAAGGACAAGGATGTAATAGTGAAAACTTAACTAAACCTAAAATCGGAAATAAAATATTTAGGTTGCGTTTTATGTCACAATGTTAATTGGTTTTAGTTACTATCGGATAACAACTCTAAGATCAAGTCAATGAAGCACGTTGGAAATGTAACTTTAGTTGAACTTGACACCATTGTAGAAGGACACGAAGGTCACTACACTTGTGAAGCTTGGAATGTCAAGGGAATTGTGCGGAAGCACTTTCAAATAAAAATTTTCAGCGCAGGAGGAAGTAAGAAATTTTTGATTCTAAACTAAACATCACAACTCAAAATGTGTTTGATGCAACCACAACAAATTTTTTGTAGAGTTGTGAATTTGATAGCATTCACCCAAACTTTATGTAAAATGTGCAATGTCTAAATTGCAGATCTTGGATTTTACCTGGGTTTACCAGTTGGACTAATACTAATCCTCGTCTCCATAATAATTTACATTTTCATTCAACATCGTAGGGTGAGTGTGAGTTTAATTTATTTATTGGCTAGGTAGCTTGTAGCGGCACAACAGTGGTCACACAATATTTCTAAAAAGGCAACAAATTGGAGGCCGTATTGCCCCCAATTGGAAGAAATTTGGCGACCTTATTTTATACTATTTTTGTGAAACTTTGTCATTTATAAAATCCAGAACAATTGTTTGTGAATTGAGTTTTGACCATGAAATAATTATTTTTTTTTGCAACAAAGGTGCTGTGCTATGCATTTTTGTTATATTGAAAACTATTATTGTTGAAATAATTTAATTTACGAAATTCAGGGTCCAAATATTCAGAGGTTGACGCATGAAGAAATTAACAACTTCTACCAAGGCCACGTGACAGGACTCGTAATTGAAGACAGGGATCTGATTTGTGTGGAACAACTGTTTAATCAAAAACCATATGACTCATCTTTTGAAATACTTCCACGCAACTTTGAAATTGGTAAGAAGGACACATGCCAAACGCCAATGCCAATGCTAAACAAGTCCTATATTATGGCGTAGAATGAGAGACTAGATTTATCTCAACTTGCGATTTAAAACGTAATCTACGCTTATGCGTACTGTTAAAGGTAAATATAGGAGCGTTATTTGGAATTTCCGCAGAGCGTATAGTCGACATGGAATTCAGTTGGTAGGGATATAGTAGGAAGGATTTATTAGCATACAGTATGCAAATGAGGATAGTTTTTTGAATTCTCTCAAATCTATTGAAGAACCTTTTTGGTCTTTTCCATTTCTTCTGAATGTGCTACCTATTTACGAAGATACACCTCCTTGAGAAAAAAATCAGTAGCAAAGACATTTTTGCGACTGATTGAGGATTTGAACCCATGTTCACCGGCACGCTGATGGAAAGAATTCTAAACCACTAGATCAACTTATCAGTCTAAAATGCTTACTAGACAAAGTGTTAAGTTGAATGATTGAATTATTAATAATTACTAAATTTACGACAAATTTTAGAGCGTGAAGCTATCTTAGGAGAGGGACAATTTGGAACTGTTTACAAAGGGCAATTGAAGACAGAATACATTTTAAAAACGGTTGCGTTCAAAACGTGTAAGTCTGCTACAGACACAAAGGACCTCAAGTGTCTTTTGTCGGAAATCAAATTCATGATTTACATTGGTCACCATCCGTACATAATCCGATTCTTTGGCGCCTACACTCGGCAGTTGAAGTTTGGTATAGCCTACATGGCACTAGAGTTCTGCGCCAATGGAAGCCTTGACAAAATTCTTAGAAACACAAAACAAAGGAATGATATGAAGGATCACGAGTAAGTAGAATAAGTTGAGTTTAATTATTATATTCAAAATATATTTTGCGTGTGTCTTGTTGACAACACTTGAGTATATCGATTTTTTGTATTCAAGAAATATTTCAGTCGGCGATGAAGACTATCCTACAAATGTGATCAAAATGCAGTCTGATTGGTCATTTCAAATTGCAAACGGAATGGAATATTTGGCTAGTAAAAAGGTTCACGAAATGATTACGTAAAAATTACGTAAAAACTATGCGTCTTTTAGAAAAGTTTATGATAATTGACAATTGCCGGAGGCTGTATTAAAAATTTGCCTTTTACAGATTGTCCATGCTGACTTGGCTACACGGAATATTTTAGTAGCAGGAGACAACTCTGTTCGCATAAGTGATTTTGGACTGTCAAGGCGATTGGATGATTATGCAATTTACTCTAGAATGGAAACAGATGACTTGTTGCCATGGAGATGGATGGCATTGGAGTCGCTGGAAAACTTAAAATTTTCAACTCAGTCTGATGTCTGGTCATTTGGTGTAACGATTTGGGAGATTTATTCCATGGGCAAAATTCCATATCACAACCGTGGCTGGACGAGAAATTTTTCTGATGAATTCAGAAACGGAGAACGCCTGCCTCATCCGGAACATGCGTCAGCGGAAATGTAAGTTATCAGCAATTTAAGAGTTGTTAAAGTTATTTAGTCAAAAATATGTGTGAAAACAATTATGGAACCCAACATTTTTCCTATAAATTGTCCAGATAAATTGGACATTATTATTATTATTTAATTATTATTATTTTTCCTATAAATTGAGTTTCGATATGATTTCTATATTAAGCTAGAACTGTGTAGCACCTCAAAAGATATGCACCTCGAAATACATGTTCGTGGTTGTAAACACATCGTCATTGTAACCAAGTGCAAAGGACACAAAATTTTTATACTTGTAAATGAAATCGATACAGATACCATAAAATGCTGCAGTGTTGGAAAGTGGAGGAAGATCAACGACCAACATTCCGTGACCTATCATTCTTCTTTCAACAAATTTCTTACAAGAAGGACAACATTACTTACCTACAATTTGCTGATACGCAATAGCATATGTAGAATAAAACCAAATAACATGAAACTTCACTGGAAGAATAGTGGAACCTTCCCTACCGATTCACGATTTATCAACAATTATTAGCCACTTTACACTGTTGACTTTGGAAGTGCAAGGTGTTAGTGGGTTTCTTTTTGTTATAAAATAAAACATGAGACAAGAAGAAACAGAAGGACTACCCTTTCCGCTGGGGGTATAAAGGGCTGTGTTTTAGGCCTTTCAGACGCAAGCGCATGAAGAGAATTTGTTTTTGTTTTTTGTGGTACTTTTGCCTTTAAAGGAAGGTAAAGGAGCGTTATCTGACATTCCCGCAGAGCGGACGTTCAACCTAAAAGGAAAGGCAGGGATGTGGTAGAGATATGGACTAATTAGTATATATGCTATCATCAAGCAGGCACAACAGAATATCCGTAACAAAACTGAAGTCCGTCCAATCCACGAATCTGATTGAATTAGGTTCCTTGCTTCGTGTTAACTTTCTGATCCAATTTTCGGAATATCTTATGGGAATTAAGCCGTGATTTCCTTTGTTTCAAACGGCAGGATCCCAATATAAAATAGTAAGAGATCTAGGCCTGACCCTTCAAAATTTGAAACTTTGAAAAAAGTCTAAAAAGTCAGTTTGTGAATTTTACAACAAATTTCTACCAAAAGTATTAGTTTTGGGTTATGACCATTTTATGTGTTGGGGTGACATATCTCAACACGTGCGACAGTTGAAATAATTCCCATGTTAGTAACTTTTACTTTAGTTTACATTTACTACTCTACAATGTTGCGTACATATGTAAAAATTTTGAGTTAGACTTTGAGTTGAGAATCTATTTTATTCGGTCATTGTAATGCAGTTTCACTTGACACATCATGAAGGCTCCCACAATAAGTATGGTGTTACACCTACAAGATAATATTCAAGCATGATTTTTTTTATGATTAGTAATAATTTCAAAGCAATAATCAGTGAACATTTTGTTCAAATTTTTAGTGTTTTAATCTTTAACTTAACCCATAACTTAACCTATAACTTAACTGTTGCTTAACCCATACCTCAACCCTTCCTTAACCTATTAAAATAAAAATTCCAACATATGATGCTTAGCTTATTTAGTCCTAATTCCATCATTTGTTTACAAATCAGTTTATCTTCAATTTGTGGATTAAAAATTTCATTTCAACAAAGTGTTTCTTTTTTAAAGCTATCTGTTGAACGCCATAACTGAACTGGACTTGAATTGAATTGTACTGAAAACATTTTCCACATTTCATAGTATGAAAAGTTAAATATTTTGCTCTGGATGTTGGATATTTATGTTTTAGTGAAACAGGGTTGTATTATGTTTATGTTGATCATGGCTTACGCCATAAAAATAAAACAAATACTGTAGTGAATAATTTTTTCTTGGAACTTCGTTTTCTATTTAATCAGTTTCTCGTTCAAAACTAATACATGTTTGGAACAACTAGTTTGCAATATTTTTGGAAATTTCTCTTTTGGAACTGTTACATAGAATCTCGCTTTAAACTCAACACTGAGGACGAAACCTACTAGTTCTCCTATGCTTAGGCAGGCTTGTGTTAATTTGGGTTAACGTTTCAATTTACAAACCTACTAAATTCATCAATGCTGGCTTAATAGTTGTTCATTAATTCATTTATTTGCATTAAGTATCCAGGTTCTGTAGCCTCATGCTTGTACTTCTACAGCGTACCATACTTCTACAGCGTACCATACTTGACGTAACAATAATTCAACTAATAACAATGACAAAAAAACATTTTTACCTTTTGCTTTTCAAGTATTCCGCGAAGTTTAAATTCCTTTCCGATGTACACGGACAGTACTACAAAACGCGATAATGTTGTTGATGTTCCTGAAGAAAGAAACACCTGTAATTTTGCATGCTCGCCTACAAACTCCGTATTTTTCTTAACGTCCAAGCCAATAGTTGTGCTACATTCCAATCTAAATGATTTTAAAATCTTAAAAGAAGTGGTGAAAATTTATTGGCAATAATCTTGATAAGATTAGTACCAAATCTAAGATAGGGGAACGAGTGGAACCACCGGGATTCGATCCCTAGCAAAGCAAAAGGTAAAGTTGCTCGGAAGGTCCCGAGACCATGGCGCCTCTTAAGTCAAGAGAGGCTCAAAATATACCCTGTTGCTTTGCTATCACACACTATTTTTACCTTAAATGTTTTTTCATTTTATTCACCTTTCGACTTTCATAATGTCGTTTTTTAGTGTATTCCGTCATATTAGATTTAGGTTAGTTACCGTTTGATCGAACCTTAAAATCCTAAAGTAAGCAGTTGACCAGGCATTTGATTTTTTGGAAAACATATACATTTCTAATATTGTAAATAATGACTTTTTAAATAAAGGCGAAAGCGTGCGTTAATAAGGCAAATGTAGTGAGTAGAAAATGGAATCACAAAAACTCATTGTTTTTTGCAGTCCTTACCATGAGATTTTCTGTTTCATTGTAATACAAACATTTTGAAAAAAAAATGAAAGCCCCAACCAGTCAGGGAGTTTTTTTTTTGGGTAAAAGTAAAAATGAAAAAAATACTACTTAATTACTTTAAAAACCTACTTACAATGCACGTCCTGAAAATTTGGCAAAAATTTGTATGTTGGGAGTTGGGTCATCGGCAGAAATATATTTGAAAAGTTTTCCATTACTAGACGATGTGATTACACCTTTAGCATTGACCACTGACACTTCCACCTCGAACCCCTAGTGTAAAAGCATACTTTAAAAACACGTCCCGAGAGTTAACTTAATTACACTAGTTAATTTAACTAAAAGTACAATTGTTACTGTTGTAACAGTTTATTTGCTGTGGGTCAGCACTACTTTTGGAGCGCTTTTTTTAGACTTACAACAGGTTTTATGAAACAAAGGTCCACTTTATTTTGTGTCCGGGGTTGGTTCTTATAGATGTAAATTTTGCTCCAACTCAAATTTTCGGGACGAAAACCATTATCACAAAAGTTCTCTTCTTCAACGTCACAATGAGTCGGAGACGCAAAGTTCAAGGACACAAAAGATGATTTGCATGTTGATGGTGCGGTTGGGTCGTAAGGTGTACCTTCACACAACATAACTTGTCTCTGTGTGCTAGTATTCACTGTGAGGCTGCATCAATAAAACGTAAACGTTATTAGGGTTTGATGATTTTCGAAATTACTAATAACTAGTGGCAGGCCATGTTTCCTTCAGATTCCCGAGTCAAACATAACCTGACAATTCTAAGGCCACTGGATCTAAGCCAAGTCACTTCCTTTAGAGGCTTGATTCTATTTCTAGAATCACACGTCTTCTTAGGCTGGAGGTTGAGATTTAGCCATTAACACTATGTATATAAGGGCAGATCGTTAGAACTCGGGGTTCTTTCACTGAACAACATTTAGAAAATTAAAACGCTTTGGTCAAAGTTCAACCCATGAAAAATTGGTCTATCAACTAGAAAAAAAACCGTCCTAGTACACTAAGATTTAATTTTTGACTTGAAAATTTGGATCTTCATACTCCTGTGTCCTGTCCTACGAATAGCTCGTGAACAAAATCAAACGGTAAAATAGTGCTATCGGGCCGAAACCCCGATAGTGCAATTTTATGGATTTCTAGGCTAATTCTTTGGCCACTGATTACAAATCTGCAATTAGATTGTGCGGTTACTTTACACAAAAAAGTTAAAAAAATTTGAAATCTTTAATTTTTCATCCCAATTCCATATAAGGTATTTGGCATTGAAAATTAAAACTTTCGAAAATTTTTATCTTTTTTGTTTAAAGAGTTTGCATAAATCTGATTGCAGATTCAAATTCAGCGACCTTAAATTAGTCTCAAATGATATACAGCGTTCCTAACTAGACCTCGCCCCAATAGCACATTCTTTCCAAACAAACAAACAAAAGGCTTTAATGTTTTCGATGACCGCCGATACTCTCTTTACCCTAAAATGTCCCCTTGACCTCAAAATGACCTTTTAAGGTTAAATCCTAGTTTTGTATTTAACAACAGGTCATGATAGTCCCAATGGTATCTAGAGCACCCTTCTCCCAGAAATTAACCCTTGAACACTCAAAATGACCTGTCATGCTCAAACCTAACTTTAGCATGAAACAAGGATTTATGATGATCTTGAGGACCCCATAAGAATCTTTCACCTGGAAATGATCCCTTGAATCCTAAACACCATGCACACCCTAAATACTGTTTTTCAATGTAAAGGATTTTCATATTTTCTTTATTGTACTTTTTTTTCGTTTTCCTTCTTCCGCTCCTTGGTTGGCCGTTTTACCACGGTTTATTAATTATTTGTATTTAGTATTTGTATATTTTAGTTTTGAAATTTAGATACTAATAAAAGTTTATCCCTTGCTGACTAATAAATGGTAGTGCTACAGTGTGGATTACAACCTTTACTTTATCCTAACCTAACCCTTACCTCATTTACCTTGAGTGGTAAATAAAATTCACCTAACAATGAAAAGTAAGAATTAGGCTAAGAATAAACTTATCTTAGAAATGTTTGACACAAAAACAATTGCCGACTCGCCTTGAAGGACTTACATATTAGTATCGCCAGTTAAAATACTAGGAGGCTTCTCCATGAATCCGTAGTAATACTTTGAATTGATTTCTATTCTTACAATCCATCGCTAAAATATTAACAAAGTATGAATTATGCCGATATATGTTTTAGCTACTAAAAATAAAACAGATTACGTTTCACCTCATGCGCAAATAGTGGAATTTTTTTTGTATAATTAATTTAGTCAAATTGGCCCGTCCTAAGACGTGCCAAACTCAAAGGTCCTCAAGTTTGATTTAAAAATATTTTTTTGCCAAAATCGATGGAGGTTTTGAAAAACTAATTTCACAATCCTAGAAGTCCTCTGTTTTAGGACGGGCTAAATTGGATAGTTTTTAAGCCGTTCGTTGAATAGTTTTCAATTTGGAATAAGTAAATGATCAAATTTCTTCTTCTAAATTTTTTTTTTAATTTTAAAAGCAGCCTCCATTAGCTAATCAATAAGTACAGCTATAAAAGTACGGCAATTAATGAGTAGGAGTGCTAACATGCGTTTTATTTTGAAATCTCTATTCCACTCAAATGGGACCTACTTGACCTGTAAGTCGAGAAAAAGAATTACGGGTCATTCAGTGTGTTAGACTAGTTGCAATAAGGTTTTTATGAACAATTATCTCCCTAACTCATAAACATACTTAATGCCAAATTCTAAAATTGTGAGTTTTTGAAAAAATTTTAACAGAGGGACCATTTAAAACTATTAAATTCTCAAATACTTTTCCGTCAGAGATTCGCCAAACCTGACTTTCTGGCAAAACTAGATAATCGCATAGTTACACAAATTTTCTGAAACAAATGATGATAATATGAACAAAGTCAAGTTAATCAAAATGCTTAACAGTCTCTGATAAAAATTTATAATTGTACATTATTTCAATTATATAAATTTAATATAGTAATAAAGTGCCCACGGCCAGTAGTTCGGGGGGTTAGGAGACTGCTCCTAGCTTAGGTAGGTGCCGGGAGCAAGTAACGGGACCAGCACAGGAAAATGTGGTGAGTTGAAGCGTGGAAAGTTGCGGTCGTGGAGGGTGGGCTTGGGTGGGTATGCATGGCACAAAAACCTGAAACGTATTTAGTGATTACAATAAATAAGCCAACAAGCCCGTCATAAGAATCAAGGATTCAGGATTTTGTGTCAGTTTTTTTTTGGTTTCAACTTCTGGTTGAAATCTGGATCTATCGCGTGGCCGTAGATCTTTTTTAAGACACGAATTTCTGGCTGCTTACTCTCAATCCCAAACAATAATAATTACACTTTTAGTAAAAAAAATTGTTACCCTGTTCATCACAACTATTCCGCTAAGTTTAATTTCCTTTCCGATGTACACGGAGAGTACTACAAAACGTAAATATGTTGTTGATGTTTCTGAAGAAAGAAACACTTGTAATATTGAGTTCTTGCCGACAAACTCTACTTGTTTGTTAAAGTCCAAGGAAATAGTTGCGCTACACTCCAATCTAAATGATTTGAAAATGTTAAAATGAATGGCCAAAACTTATCGGCAATCATCTCCAAAAGGTGAAGTACCTACTTTCACCTCAAGTATTGCTCAAGTAATTCAGTTTTTTAATTTTGGACAATCGTCATTTTAGGAAAAAAGATCCGTCAATCAATATATCAATTACGGAGGGGGTAATATGGCCAACTTGAAATCCGTAAGTTAGCAGTTGACCAGGCATATTAATAGTTTCTTCACCTCTTGGAAAGCATATGAACACTTCTAGTGTCATAAATATTACTTTAAAAGTAAAGACGGAAGCTTGCGTAAATGTGCCAGGGTAGTGAGGCATGCAAGGACCTTTTTTTTGCTATTTGGGCTATTCCAATTTTTTTTTGTGATACAAAATAAATCTCTTTGAAAAAAAAAATGAAATGAGGAGCAAGGTAGTGTCTTTAAAACCGGACGAGCCAGGTGCTTGATTGAATTTTTAAGTGACCAACGTTTTCCATAATTTGATACTATAAATTTTTTGCAAAGAAAAAGAGCATTGGAGCCAAAATTCCAAGAGTATGTAGCTAAAAACACCGTAATGCAATGGAATAAAACAAAAATCTCCCAGTTCCCGTGCGGCCTTGCTGAGCTTACTAAAGCATAATTGCTGCAGAGGGTCAAAAGCGGCTAAAGTGTTTTTTGTAAAAAATATATAGTTTACTACCTTGGTAGCATACTTACATTGCACGTCCCGAAAACTCGACAAAATTCCGTATGTTAAGAGTTAGGTCAACTGCATAGATGTACTTGAAAAGTTTCCCAATACTAGGTTTTAAACTTTGAATAGTTAAGCCTTTTGTATTGAAAACAAAAACTTTAACATCGTACCCCTGGAGACAAAGCATAATTTAAAGACACGACCCGAGAGATAACTTAGCTAAACTAGTTAAGTCAGCTAAAGGTACAATTGCAAGTGTAGCAACAGCTTATTTGCTTCCGGTCAGCATTTACTTGATCTTTTTTTGTGAACTTACAACGGAATCTATGAAATCAAGGGCGGCTTCATTTTGTGTCTGGAATTGGTACTGAGAAATGTAAATGTTTCTCCAACTCAACTTTTCTGGATGAAAAATATTTTCACGATGGGTTTCTTCCGCTAGGTCGCAGTTATTTAGATACGCATTTAAAGATTCAAAATACAAGTTGGTGACTGGTTTCGTTGGGTCGTGAGGTTCATCTCTACACAACATAACTTGTCTCGATTCAGTGTTCTCGATAGTGTTCACTATGAGGCTAAAACAATGAAACGTAGACGTAATTTAATTTGGATTAGACAAATTTTTGGATAGCATAGCATTAACATTTTAATAAAGAAATATGTTGGAGATGATGGCAAAGCTGGTGACAAAATTAATGTCACTTCAAAATACGCAGTAACATATTTGAAAGTTATTTATAAATTAAACAGCTAAGTTGTGCAAAATGATAGGGACGGTCTGACTGGACAGATACAGTAGTTTTCTTCACTCATAAAAAAATTGTCACCTAGAAATTTGTCTTTTTTGTCCAATTAGCAGAACATGAGCAATTTCGGCATGCTGAGTGCAACAATTTCAAACAAAAAAGCATGGCGGTAAATGGCAGCGCGGTAGAAAGAGGGTCAGTGGTTTAGGAATAAACTAGTGTATTAATTATTAATTAGTGTATTCCGATTGATTCTTAAAGCATCACAAACGCTACACCAAAGATAAAATAAAGACGTTGTTTAAAATTTGAGCATACGTGTTCACAACACTTTATAAGGGTTTCAGGTTGCTAAATTTGGTGTTTGTTTGCTAATAGTGATCCGGTGTGCATTACAGCAAGGGCATTTACATTAACTTGTATGAACAAGGCAGGGTGGTTCAGTAGTGGTTCTGTCCCTCTCCACTTGCCAGCCTAAGAGTGTGGGTTCCAATCCCTGATCAGTCGTAAAGAAGTATTCCCCCATAAAAATGCGGACTTTTAAGGAGGGTTTGATGACAAATTAGCTATTTCCCATGCATATCTCTACCCTCTCCTGGCTCGTTGACCATAGGATTTACAAGAAGGTTAAACAATTTGCCTGGCCTAATTACCAAAAGTATTGTTTAAGTTAAAAAAAATTGTTCGAAAAACATTTTCACCAAAAAGCTACCAATTGGTTTTCCTTGGAAGACTTACGTGTTTTCTTCGCGAGCTACAGTACTAAACACCTTGTGCACGTATCCGTAATAATACTTTGATTCGTATTCTGTTCTTACAATCCATCTCTAAAATATTGAAAGAAAAAATGCATGAGTACTCTCGCCTATAATACGCGTAATATGTAATTTTTGAGACTTTTTTAATTATCAATTTTTTTTTATAAAAATAAATCCTTCGCGCGAAAAGACACTGAAACAGCAAAAACGGCAAGATTAAGGCCAATATCTATTTATTTTCTAAAAACTATTACACTTTTGGTTACTACGCAAGTGTACATATGGTAAGTCAGTTTAAGGATTATACTATCGGATATTGTAATTTAAAGATTGTAGAAATTAAGTAGGGAAATACATAGTAGTTGTCTAACTATTTATATTAATGCTTTTTTAAATAAGTTGTTGTAGAAATCAATTCACATCGCCAAGACGGATTCTAGATTGCACTTGCGACAAAATATATGCCCTTAATATTTAAATACGGTTGAGTTTCACGCATATGCAGGAGTTACAAAAATTTCAAGCTCTAGTAAAGGTCTTAGTTTAATTTTTTGATTTTATGAACCTTAGTTATAGTTTTTAGTAGTTTTAGTTGCAATATTTTTAAATTTTGGGGCATATTGAAATTTCGTATTGATTTGTTGGTAAAAAATGCATAGTTAAATGTAGTAGGGTCTTTTGGTGTACGATATTCATGTCGAATGTTGTTTTGCATGTTAGGGAATGCGCGTATTATAGTCGAGGAAGCACTATAGGCGAGGAAATTATGCCGACGAATATTATGCCGATATACATTTTTGCTACTAAAAAGACGATTTGTCAGTTGTATATTTATGTAGCAAAACAGGCCCGCCCTAAGACGAAATTACTTTAAGGGCTACATAATTCATTTAACTTTTAATATTCAAAACTGTAGATTCTCAATGATCGATTTTTAAAGATTTTTCGCTGACGTGAACTCAAAATTAAGGACAGTAAAATCAACCAGGATTCAAAATGGTCTTAGGACGAGCTCAGTTATGTTCCTAGCTTATTTCTAATTAGGAAGAGTTCAAAAATTTTCCAATAAAAAAAACTGGAAATGCATATCTACTGAACTTTAATTTAAAGTTTTAAATTTAGGTTAA
>JAQFYP010000288.1:0-26740 GCA_034694865.1 Bilobella braunerae | reverse complement strand
AAACAACGACTCTAAGCAAGACCTGCTTGACGCAAGAACATTGGCGGAGTTTATAAAGGAACTAAGAAACGCAGAAGTGGAGTACAAGAACAACAAGTACGTCAGCGGCGGATTTCTGCATGTTACCCTTCCTGATCCCGTATCAACGTCCGTGGCATACCTCCCTGGAATCGCTGAACTTGAAGAGTCAACGGAAATGGTAAAATCAGCCTCCCTTAAAACCCTTACCAAGGTAAAAACGGTTACCAAATACCTGAGTTTTGCCAACTACGTATCCATGTTTACGGGGAAGGGTAACCGCCGCAACCGGTAGTGAAGTAACCCCGGCCCCCTGGCTCCAGCCTGTCTGCTCCCAAACGGTTACCGAATTTTGAATTTAAAAATTTAAACGGATAAACAAGCATTACCTGTAGTAATCCCTGAAATAAAACTTTGTTCTGAAAATTTGTTGACTTTATTACTATGAAAACGGTATTTCTCGAAGAGCGCAAATTTAATTAAATCTAATTACGTTAATTAACTAGTCAAATATGCCTGTTCTTACAAGTTTTCTGACCTAAAGTTTTAATTTAAAAAACGTTCAGGTTGAAAAAAAAAACGAGTTAAATAGAAAAATAGATTTTCAGACCTACAAAATTGAAAAGGGGTTTTTTAAACAAATCCAGCGACGGTTCAATTCATGTAACGGACGGATGCGCAAATCAAAATGTGGAGTCGCAAAAGCGTAGTTACCAAAAATGTCATGACCAAAAGCGTAGTTGCCCATAAGCGTAGTTGCCCAAATGCGTATTTGGCCAAATGCGTATAATCAAAAAGCATAGTGACCAAAAACGTAGCGAATAATCAATTTAAGTAAGAGTCGAAATTTTTAAAAAGGTATAACATTAATTGAACTCAAAATTGATTAAATTGATTCACAATTATATTTTATTTTTAAATAATTTGAGTTAACAAATGCTTTTACTTTTTGATAATTTTTAACCACTAGACTAACTGCTTCACAACGTATGGAAAGTGAAACAATAAATGCAAAACAAAAATTACATTAAAATTATGAGAACCAAGATTGAATTAATAAAACGGGTATGTTTTTCGCTCCAGTTTTGGTCACTACGCTTTTTGAATCTACGTATTCGGTCTTCCACGTTTTTGGTCACGACGCTTTTGGTCACGACGCTTTTTGAATCTACGTATTCGGTCTTCTACGTTTTGGGTCACGACGCTTTTGGTCACGACGCTTTTGGATCTACGCATCTGTCCGCAAGCCACCTAACCAAAAAAGTTGAATGCTTGATGTTAGTTAGGTGTCATGTACAACTTTACTTTTACCACTTAATTAGTTTTAAAACAATTTCTTTCTAATCCAAACGTTACGCTTTAAGTTTACATCGTAGTTACTTCACTCACTCTAAAAAATAAACTGGAATTTTTTAAATTAAAATGCTTACGATCAATCATGTTTGAGATCTGTGTTTGTTTCGTTTTGTAAAACCTACCCAAAATTAAATTGTTTATTGTAAAAAAAAACTTTAAAGAAGGTTACGCTGTAGCTGAGAATCGAACCGGCTCCCTCCCATGTATTGTTTCTGAATCTCTTCGAAATGTTTATAATAATTACACAATCACGCAAAAATTGCTCCAGTATAGAAAAATCAAAGCGAGTAGTTTAACTTAATACTTTTGGAATAAGAAAATTTAAGTAAACTTAAAAAGTTTTAAAATGTCGGCCAACCGCTTTTTAATTAGGTTAAAGTAATTGGTGAATTAAGTGCTTAATTTATTAGGTTACTGTGCTTACAACTCTTAAGACCTTCACGTGTGGTATTTTCTTACAGGTTTCACATTTCTCCAATTGCCTTGAAATTTCCTTTCAATTTGCAAACTTCTCAAATTGTTATTTTTTTTGCCAATTTTTCAAATTGCGTCGACCTTATTCGCTGACAGTGTTTCACGTGCAATTTTTTTTTCGCAAAACATAAATTTGCAAAACAAACCGAATTTCTACTTCGTCAGTTTTACCTTCACCAAACGCTGTTCAGCTAGTTAACAATGTGACTAGTTGGGCACAGAAAAAAGTTATCTTGAATTTATACAAATAAAAATCAGGGTGTTAGTGCGTTACCAAATACTACACTACTCACCTGTTTGCCAAGCGCTGTAAATGTTTCCTAACTAATAAACGCTTGGTCAAAAATTACCGAAGCTAGGTTTGGTCAAGGTGAGGTTTTTCTTTGAAAGTCTAAATTTGCTAGTTTTGAGGCATACCATTATTCTTATTATAATATACACTAATTAATTAATATAATTACTACCCAGTAGGTTTTGAGGCCTTTCAACTTTAAATGTCACAATTAGTTCAGAAGTTGCGAAACCGATCTCCTGCCGGGCTTGTTTGGTCAGAAATATTTTGCATCGCTTGACACCAATACACGAAGCACAGGTTTCACGGAATTAGAAACGATTTTACAAAATTGTTTATTGTAAAATACCTAATTTATATCACCATGGCAACCATTGTGTGTGTTTGTTTTGTCTTAACACAATAACGCAAAATTTACAAATTCACAAAATTTTGCAAAAGTGTTCAAAACCGTATCCAAATTGTGCACAACTTGTCTAACAATTATTAATAAGCGTGCATTCCTGAAATAAATTATTAAGTGACCATTTGACCCGGACATGCGACAACGTGGTCCGATTTATACCATATTTGATTTAAACATTCATAATGTCATATAAATATCTATTACAAAATTTGGTCATGATTCTCAAGTTTTCTCAATTTTAACTATCTGAAAATTCTCTAAAAATCTAAGTATTATTTTATTTTATTAATCTAATCTAATAATTAATCTAATTATTATAATTTATAAATCCATCTAGTAGATAAACCTGCGTCCCTGTCAATCCTCTTTCGATTCGTATTTTCGAAAGTTTCTGTGACGTGCGCTATTAGAAATAAATCTCCTCGTGGCTTCCCCCATACAGAAATATTAACATGTAGGGTTACCAAGTAGATTGAACAAATTTAAACCACCCAACCCACACCACTCAGGACATATTAGTATAATATCCTAATAAACGTATATAAATAATATATACATTTCATAATAAATTGAACTTAAACCGAATAACTAAAACATGACCACTTTCAGTAAATGTTCTTAATTAGTAATCCTATCTTGTTTGATACGACATACTCTTTTTTTAAACCATATTTTCAAAATCCATGTATATGTATTTGATAGCACTCTGTACATTGGTGGTTATTGGTTATCCCACAGGTTTTGAAAAAGTATTAATATTAAATTGCGGAATTGTTTGAAATCATTGTTTGGGCTGTTGGTCCACAGCAGTTATACATACTAGACGTACCCCATGGTCATTTTTTAACGGTAGAATTTGAGTGTTTCATTAGTAACCTCCGATTTCTAAAAATTTATATTTCTAATATGATGTAAAGCATAGGATAATTTGGAAGTTACTTTTGAAAAGAACCTTAACGGTAGCGCATGACCGTGGCATATCTATGTCCATGTATTCTCCATCCATCATCCATTGCGATAGTTTCGCCCTCCAGTGCTCCTATCTTGTGTATAGTAGATAATTTTTCAAGAATAATAAAATTATATTTTCTAGACTAGAAAAACAAGTTGGAAAGCTACGTAGAAAATGTAGAAAATTTCAAGGCAACGACAACGCCGAGGGTTGCGTCGGAAATCTATCCAGATTTTCTTCGTTTTCATTCAAAATACTAAATTCTCTATAACATGCTAATTTCCATCGTTATTGTAATTGTTAAGTGTAATTAGCCACTAAATTGTAATTATCTACTTAATCTCATTTACAATCGGTCACTAGGCCCGCCACAAAAACGTATGAACTCTCGGCCCGTTTTTTAGAAACGATGAAAATACAGTGCGCAACAACATAAATCCTCTATTTTTTCTCATCTAAACTCTTATAAGTATTCTTATATATCTTTCAAGGAGTTAATTAAGTGGACTTGCATTTTGTCGCTCATGGTAGATAATGTGCATAATTAAAGTCACGCCTTGAGATACATTTAGTTAACGTTGACGACTTTGGCAAGGCTGCAGAATTTAATGTCTTAATTTCTCTGCAATTGAAAACCACCACAATTATATGTAGGTCTTACCTGCAACCTGCACCAAAATGCTGGAGAAGTGGCCCGTCCACTCGCTCGTAGCCTAACAAAATTGTCTCTGTATGTAAACTCCAATCCCCGCACTACCCTTCTTTTTCTCGCGCACGCTTAGGCTTTAATTAATATAGGATTTACCTATATTTATCTTGGGTACATCAATTTACTTTAATTATGTTAATCTCAGCTATGTTAATTTTAATTAAAATTTCTACTTCTAGTTCCATAATTTACATAAGTTTTGGAGCCTGTGTTTTAATAGACTATTGACGCAGCTGGCTACGAGAGCCAAGACGAAATTGCCCGAAAATACGTTATTCGCTACAATTTGGCCAAAAAAATTGGCTGGTTCTTTAATAATCGAAGCCGCGGTCAGGTCGTTACCGGCTCCTATGACCCGCTCTCTAACACCACAGCGGAATGCGGATACTTCCACGTGGCCAAGGATGACACCATGGCGGTAACCCACATACCCGACTCTCACCCCCAGAGAGTCCGTCATGGCCCTTGAGGCTGCGGACCCTTCGGCGGGTCACGTGAGCGAGTCATCGGCGAGTCATCAAGCTTCGCTTACCAATACCAAAAAACAAAGATGTACCTAACTGTGCACGTCGACGATAAGCATCCCGCAGTGTCTATGGCAGAGTGCATCAAAGACGAGACAAAAAAGCGCTCGCGCCTCAACGACGATGTCTCTCAAAACACTAACGACGAAAAAACGTTGGAGACATTTATGGCGCAACTATATAGCGCAGAAGAGGAATATAAGAGTAGCGGATGCGTCGACGGCGGATTTTTGCATGTTAGCCTTCCAACACCCGTTGCACAGTCCGTGGCATACATCGCTGGAATCGCTGAAAATCCAAGGGTCACCGTGGGATCAGTTGAGGTTACCAAGGGTAACAGGTACCTAACATTTGCCGAATACTCATCCATGCTTTCCTTGAAGGGTAACCGTCGCATTCCGAAGTAAGCCCTGACCTCTAGCTCCATCCTGTCTGCTGCCAATGGTTACACAATTTTCCATTTGAAGTTTCTACCTAGTACACAATTTCCATAAATAAATTGAAATTTATGAAATATATCTGTTTCTGAAAAATTTGGTTACTCTTATCAAGTATTGGCTACTTATGGGATCGCTCTGTTTGTCCGTCTGTTTGCGCCATAACTCCCAAACGCGATGATATTCTTAAAACCTGTTTGCGTGAACATTTTCTAAAAGAGCCAATAGTTCGACGATGGGGCATGGGGGTCTCCCACTCATTTTGACCCCCAAAACCGAGAAATTGGTTTTTTCGGGTTTTTACAAGGTTAAAAAGGCTTCCCCTTCCTTTGAGTGACTCTGCTTCTTGCTTGTTCGAGAGATATTTTGCCACTGTCGTCTTCCTTAAAGACTCTTTCCTATATCATAATTTAGGGTATATCCAGCCAATCAGTGGCGCAAATATAGGCCAACAGACAAACAAGCCACGCCCTCTTTAAAACGTTTAGCGTGACGCTATCTTGTCTCTTATGTATATGAAACGTATCTTAACTTGACATAGAATTGTTAGCCTAAAACCCTTGCTAATATTCGACAAAGGAAGAAAAGACTAGTCAAACGACTTTTAGTGGTAAAAAGAGTACCGTTTGGTCTTCAGTTATCCTTCAATTATATTTTCAGCATAACCCATGCGTAAAAACTGAAGAGTGTGAAATGTTAGGAAAGATATTACAGTGTTACAAATAAGTTAACTTTAGTTGTAGCTTGCAGGCTGTAACTCGTACATATAATCTGGCGGGACGGAGAAGAATATAGGCTGTTGATATAAAGGTGTTGACGGAGGAACCTCTCCTATGTGTGTCTCCACCTTCCGTTGTGTTGTGGTGGGTTTCAACCTACCAGACCCACCAGCATCCAGCGTCAGCCCACTCATTGCCTCCTTAGGTCACGAGGTCAGGTTAGAGAGGGTCAACGGTCTCAATAATTGTCGTGGTAATTAGGACAATAATTTTGCATTCTAGTTTTGTATGTCAACTTAACTTTATGCTATTTGAAATGTTTGTCGATGTTGACAAATATACATAACAATTTTCGACATATTTGGTTCGTTGTCGAGTTGTTTGAACTTATGGTTAGCGTTCCTGGACAACAGCGGTAACAATTGCTACCCCATGGTCATTCGCTAACCGTGAAAATCGAGTTTTTTTGTTCATTGGTAAGCTTTGATTTCTAATGATTTATAGGTATAACATGATGAAAAAATTATTTGAATTTGGAATTTACTATTGTGACGAGTTCTAAAATCTTACTGTTTCCAAATAACCGAGTAGTTTCCATGTCACCAACCATTCTGTATTCTTCGCAATAGTATCGCTCTCCAGTACTCCTATCTTGTGTACGGTAGATAATTTTCCTTTTATCGATAACAACTACAAATAATTAAGTACTGTTAGGATCTCTTTAGCTAATCGCGCGTTCTCCAAAAAATTAAGTAGATATTTTCTAGGCTTGAAAAACAAATTGGAAAGCTAGGTAGAAAATGACGAGGCAGTGACGCCACGGTAAGCGTCGACAAGAATACCAGTTATTATTTGGTTTTCCATTCAAAATACTAAATTGTAGAAATACGTAGAAAATGCAAATTCTCATCGCAATTGTAATTATTCTGTTAATTGTAATTATCCTATTAATTGTGATGTCCGCCATGAGTTATCTAGTGGTTAGAGAAACCGCCTCTCTCAACCAGGCAGTCTGAGAACATGAGTTTAAAGCTCCGATCCTACGTAAAAACGTCTTTGCTATTGGTTTTCCACATAAGGAATTGTCTTACCTCTCACCTTGTGTATGCCCGTATCTTCGTAATTAGACTGCAAAATCAGAGGATATGGAAATGATCCCAAAGGTTTTCCAATAGCCTTTATACTTATAAAAATGCCCTCATTTGCATACCTGTGTGCTAATGAGTCCATTTTACCATATCACTACCCTTACAAGTTGACCAGGAGCAAAGCGGTAATGCCAAATTAGGCTCTAACAACCAGGCAACCATCACAATATGAATTTGAATTTAACAGTTGCCCACTCTCCAGATCTTGCGTATTCGAGCTCAGTAGAAATTGAAAAATGATGAAAATCCAAATCTTACAGATAGTCGATGAGCGTTACTATATTTACCGCAACAAAAAGAGTCCAATGTAGGTAACTTTATCATAACATTGCCGGTGTCACTCACAGTATTTGTAAATGCATTGCTGCTTATATCGGCGTTGTCTTAAAGAAGTATCAAATAATTATAACTTTGTTTATTTGACAATTGGCAATACCCTAGTCAACAAGAACTGAGATTCTTAGAGTTGCATGATACATGTTTGTTTACTTAGACTTTGTTTTAAGGCTTAGGAGTTATAAAGGTAAAGGAGCGTTATTTGACATTCCCGTATAGCAGCTGGTCAACATGTAAGGGAGTGGGTAGGGATATGAAAAGAAGGATTCATTAGTATGTATGCAAATCAGGATTGTCTTCTGAATTCTCACAAAACGATTGGGAAACCTATGGGGAAATTTCCGTATCCTCTGACCGTGTCATGTTTTATCACAGAGATACGGACAGTCAGAGGCAAGGCAATTCCTTCAATTACTTAAAGTGATTGGTGGATTAAGTGATTAACTTATTAGCTTAATTACTGTACCTACAACTCTTGAAGCCTACACGTGTGGTATTTTCCTACAGGTTTTTCCCATTGCTATAATTTAATTGAAATTTCCCTTCTATACGTCAACTTCTCAAATTGTTTTTCGCAATTTTTTTTTAAATTGCGTCTATCTGACAACATTGCACGTGTAATTTTTTTTTTGCAAAACCTAAATCTTTAATACAAACTGAATTTCTACATCGTAAGTTTTTGCCTTCACCAAACTCTGTTCAGCTTACTAACAATGTGGTTATTTGAGCAAAATAGTTGGCGGTTTTGGTCTAGTGGTTAGAGCGTCTGTCTCTCACCACTAGCCAGCCTAGTGGTGAGAGACAGTGAGAACGGGGGTTCAAATCACCTGATTAGTCACAAAAAAGTATTGGCTATTGCCTTCCCCCTGAAGGAATTGCCTTGCCTCTGACTGTGTCTGTGATTCGACATTACACGGTCAGAGGGTATGGAAATTCCCGATGGGTTTCCCAATAGTCTTGTGAGAATTCACAAGACGATCTTCATTTACATATATGTTTGCTAATGAGTACTTCCTTTCATAACCCTGCCCACTCCCTTACATGTTGACCAGCCGCTCTGTGTGTATGTCAAATAACGCTCCTTTTGCTGGTTGGGCAAAAAAGAATGTTCTTTTGAATTATACAAATAAAATTCAAGGTGTCAGTGCGTTACCAAATTCCACTCTACTCACCTGTTTTGCCTAGTGTGGTTTGAGACCATTCAACGTTACATGTAACAATTAGTTCAGAAAAGTGAGGTAGTATTTTGCAGCAAACTACACACCAAGATTCTACTCCCTTTGAGTCAGGTCTGGTGTAATATGTAAATTACTACATAAACAAATTTGAACACTTTTTACAGTTTATGTAAAAAATTTGTGTTTTCCACATTAATGGAAATTGTCCAAAATACACAATGATCCATCGACGGGCTTTTTTTTGCTAAGTAACATTTTACTGAGACATTTCACATGAAAACTAATAAACTGTTTTTTTAGCATACAAAACTGATTTTTTTTTTCAGAAAAAAAAAGTTTCAATGTTAATATTTTCTTCAAAATCTTGCTGATAAGTCTGATTGCTAAGCATTCATCAGACTCCCTTTACGTGAACTGGAGTCGTCCAACATCAGTGGTGAAGTTGTTTCTCATTTTCTAAAAGTTTTCTCAAGTTTTCCTAAATTTTAATTATCTGAAAATTTTCTAAAACCCTAATTTTACGAACATCCCTACCCTGCCTTTCATGTTGATCATCTGCTCTGCGGGAATGTGAAATAACGCTTCTTTCCTTTCCTTTCTCAAAACATAATTAAATTTCTTAAATCCATCTAGTACATAAATCTGCGTCCCTGTCAATCCTCCATCGCGTCGTAGAGCTTACATGACGTGCGCTATTAGAAAAAAAAATCTACTCGTGGCTTCCCCAATACAGAAATATGTAGGGTTACAATATAGATTCAACAAACTTAAATCTACCACCTATACCACTCAGGAAATATTAGTATAATATTCTAATAATCTTATATAAAAATTATAAACATTTTATAAAAAATTAACTAACCAAGTAATCAAAATATACCCACTTTCAATAATGTTCTTAATTAGCAATTGCATCATGTTTGAAACGCTATTGTGTTTTTAAAACCAAATTTTCAAACTTCATGTAAATTTAATCAATAGCGCTCTGTACACTGGTGGCTATTGTTTATCCCACAAGTTTTGAACTAGTATTAATATTAAATTTTTGAATTGTTTGAAATTATTTTAGAGCTGTTGGTCAACAGCAGTAAGACTTGCTACAACTACCCCACGCTCTTTTTCTAATGGTATTTCTAATTATTTCGCTTTCTTATATAATAAAAAGATTATGAGAATTTGGAACCTACTTTTGAAACAAACTCCAAATCTTAATGTTAGCAAATGACCGTGTATCTATACCCATTTATTTTCTATCCAGCATCCATTGCGATAGTTTTGCTCTCCAGTGCTCCTATCCTATGCTAAGTAGATAATTTTTCAAGAATAATAAAATTATATTTTCTAGACTAGATAAAATAGTTGAAAAGCTACCTAAAAAATGTAGAAATTTTTAAGGCAATGACGCCGAAGTATACGTCGGAAAGCAATCCAGATAATACTTGGTTTTCATTCAAAATAATAAATTTTCAATTTTTTCAATTTACCTCTTTATTACTATATTGTCCTGTTAAGTGTATTTAGCCACTGAATTGTAAGTATCCACTTAATCTCATTGACAATCGGATACTAGGTCCGCCACACATAGCACACATATCAAAAACATATCTAAACTCTTATAAGTTTTTTATGCATGGGTTCAGATAAGGAAACTTTCAAGGAATTAGTTAAGTGCACTTGCACTTCCCGCGCATGCTAGATAATTTAGATAATTAAAGGTATCTTGGGATACATTTGGTTAACGTTGCAGACTTTGGCAAAGCTGCAGAATTTAAAGAAAGAAAAGAATATCTTACATTCCCGCAAAGCGGATGGTCAACAAGTAAAGGAGAGGGTAGGGAAATGGTAGGGCAGGAGCTCGTTAGCATAGACTTAAGATTACAATAGGACACACGTCATGAGATAGCATAGAGCGGGCACAACAGACTTTACTTGCAACTTGCCCCAAAAATCTAACTTATCCCTTCATCGTGTCGTAAAATAAACTAGTCCTGTATTTTTGGGTGGTCAACTCTTTGTGAATTACATGGTATTTACATTTTATTGTGTGTGTGCCGTATTCCCAACATTGCAAAAATTTGTCGTCAGCGAAGAAATTCCTATATAATGTGTCAAATTTCGACTTCAAATCTTCAGTTATCCAATCGCTTCTCTCTGCTACATTTTTCCACGACTATCTCGCAGCAAATATGTATCCCTTTATCCTCTTCCCTGCTTTTACCTTATATCTCATAGTCCTATCTGCTCAAGTTGCAAATTCTTCTCTCACTCCTATTGTTTTCTCCGCCGGAGAAATTAGCGCAATTGGGGAAAAATATGACAAGAAAGTCGCCGACCAAGTTCAGAGTGGTGTGCCACCGCCATCAGCGCCCAACTCAGTAGAAGGGAATGCTGCAGTTAGTGATGAGTTGAAGGCATTGAAAAACTGGGAAATCAGTGCTCGACCACTATACAATGCCACAGTGGAAGCATTGAAAAAGTGGGTGGATAAAGTGGGGCCGAAGCCGCGCATAGTGCTCTTCGTTAGCGTAACCTCAGACGGGGGTTATGGTATCGATGTATCAAAAATATTTCACAAAAATCAGTACAATGTATGGCTCATAGTACTCCCGAGATATAAAAGTGAAGTGCTCAAGAAAGAGGAGTCGGACGTAAAGTGGGAGAGGCACTTGTTACAAATATCAAACTCATGTGGCAATTTAACTATGTGGGACTTTAGGGAGCAACCGGCTTCGGTGAATGCAACGAAGGCAATAGATGCCTACAGGTATGTCACACTTCATATTACTACTAGGAAAACTCTTGTTTAGTTTTGTTTAAAACAATTTTCAAAAATTTGTTTTTAAACAATTTTTAAAACCACGCCCAAATCCGGCCTGTGCACAGCAGCACTCAAATTGCAATCTTCATGTCCAAGGACGGGCTTTTTTTGTCTAAATAAAATGAACTTAAACGTAAATATTTGTTGCTAAATTTTAGGAAACATCTAATGGAAGAGCACAGAGATATATTGGAGAACACGACTATCACTGCTGAAGAGTAAGTTATGGAATTATGAAGATAATTGAATTTTGGATATAAAGTTACGTTACTAAATATTATTGTAGTTAATAATTAGTTAGCGTAATTATAATTATAGTTATTGTAATTTTCTAAAAAATCGTATCTTCATATTTGCAGTCGAGTTACTACAATCCAAGCGCTCCCAGAATCGCCTGAAGCGATACGACTCAAGAAGGAATTAGAGTAACGTTATTTCAGTATTATGAAAAATCGTAGAAACTTATTATTATAATTATCGAAATGTACAGAGCGATTCGGAATGACAGAATGTGCTTCATGCTTGAATTGATGATGTGATAAGTGTTTGTATACTACTGCCTCTCTTTACGTGTCAGTAAATTAATGACAATGTCCAGAAAATTATGGTGCGCTGTGAAACGCTTTGTACATTTCGAAATCGCCTTCTCATTTTTTGACATTTTTTTCTCGGTAGTTTTAACGGAATTCGTTTTTTTTTTTACAGCGAACTTTTGAAATTGGAAAAGGCTGCACTTGCAAAGTAAGTAACACCACAAACTTTAACTATTAATATTGTAAATGTGTTTTTAACATTCGTTATTCTACAGTTACCCCTTTTATCTCAATTATGTTAGATACATTTACCTATACTTACCCCTATTGTCTTAAATATGTTAGACACATTTACCTATAGTTACCCCTATTGTCTAAATTATGTTAAATACATTTACCTATGGTTACACCTGTTGTCCTATATGTTAAATACATTTACCTATAGTTACCCCTATTGTCTAAATTATGTTAAATACATTTACCTATGGTTACACCTGTTGTCCTAATTATGTTAAATACATTTACCTATAGTTACCCCTATTGTTTTAATTATTAATTATGTTAAATACATTTACCTATAATTATACCTTTTGTTTTAATTATTAATTATGTTAGATACATTTACCTATAGTTACCCCTATTGTTTTAATTATGAGTTATGTTAAATACATTTACCTATAGTAACCCCTATTGTTTTAATTATTAATTTTGTTAGATACATTTACCTACATTTGCCCCAATTATCTTGATTATGTTAATGTCAGTTACATTTCTCTTAATTAAAATTTCACTACTTCTAGTGCCCTAGCCAATATGGTATTTGAAGACTCTGTACTAATTGACTCAATCAGCGCCGCCGGCTTTGAAAGTAAAGATGAAATTTTCAAAAAGTACGTTATCCGCTACGATTTGGCTCAATATATTAGCGAGTATTTAAAACGTAAGAGCCTTAATGACATCGTTAGCGGCTCCTATGGTCCGCTCTGCAACACTACAGCAGAGCGCGGATACTACCACGTGACCAAGGATACCGCCAGGACGGTAACCCTTATACCCTGGTCCTACGTTCCGCACTTCAAGGTCCTCATTACCTACCCGACAGAGTCGGTAATGGCCCTTCGTCCTGCGGACACTGCGGCGGGTCACGTGAGCGAGTCATCGGCGGTAACCCAAAGCGTCGCCTACCAATACCAAGAAACTGACATGTACCTAACAGTGTACGTCGACCCGCAACATTCCGTTTCCATGGCACAGTGCATCGAAGAAGAGAAAAAGATGCACATGCGTCTCAACGACAACAACGCTGATCAAGACAGTCAAGACGTAGCAACATTGGAAACGTTTATAAAGGAACTAACAAACGCAGAAACCCAATATAAGGATAGCAATTATGACAACGGCGGATTTTTGCATGTTAGCCTTCCTACTCCCGTTGCAGCGTCCACGGCATACATCGCTGGAATCGCTGAACTTGAAAAATTTACGGAAACAGTAGACTCTGTGAATATTACCAAGGTCAAAACGGTTACCAGATACCTGAATTTCGCCGAATGCGCATATATACTTACGAAAGAGAGTACCCCTCGTATCAAAAGTAACCCCGCTTCTCTGGCTCCAGCCTGTCTGCTACAATTTTCCATTTAAAGAATTGAACATTTGAATAATTAGCATAATTAGCTTGTAATTCCTGAAATAAAACTGTTGACCCTACTATTATAAAAACTGTATTTTTCAAAAAGTAAACTAATTAACTCAAATAAAACATTATTTACAATAAAGAAAACTTTCAAATAGATTGTGAGCTATTTTTTTTAGCTATTTAACTTTTTTTAAATTCCAAACAAACCAGTGCTAATACAAATGGAGGAATTTAAATTTTTTTCTGTCAATGGATGGAAATGTTTGGCTATCAAAAATTTCGGCTATAAAAATAACCATTGTTGAGCAAGACGCTTCTTTTATGCAAAGGAATTGCAAACGTTATCTAAGGAAGACGAACAATATCTGTAGTAATTTAAAAAAAAACAATGTAAAAAGCTAAAGCTTTTAATGAGATATGTTCTAGACTTGACAAACAAGTTGGAGAAAAAGTAGAGATGTAGAGAATTTCAAGGTCAATGATGCCGAGTTTTACGTGGGCAAGCTATTCAAAAAAAAAATAGGTTTTCCAAATTATTTTCCAAATTTCCAAATTATTTTCAAATTATCCAAAATATTTTGTGTTTCAGTATTGACCAACGTTTGCTGACCAAACATACTCGTCCTAGAACGAAAAACCCTTAAAAGACCCACCCATCTATTCTTGTACCATAAATTCTTATTAGTAGCTAAACAAGCTCGCACCCGAACAAGAGGTATTTGAGAGACCTACTTTTCTAACCCAGTGCCAAAAACTAACTTTTTACTAGCCAAAAAAGCCCGTCCTAGGACAAGAAGACTTTAATTTTAATTTCTGAGTCATCCTGCCGAATGATACTGCAAGTATTATGTACAATAATTTTTAATAGCAAAACAAAAACTACATTTTTCCCAAAAAAAAGTAAGTATAAGTATAATACACTCAAGTAATAATAAATACACTTAAGTATATACACTCTTTAATAAGCCGTTGCAAACGCACGTATCCCAGTAGCGCAATGTACTCGTATGTACAAATGGAGTTCATTTACTGGATCATAGATATGACAGAAGAGGGTCATAAGAGAAATTTTTTGAAAAATACAATTCCTCGGTTTTAGGGGGGTTTTGGGACCATTGTGGGAGTCGTTTAGGTGGTCATGAGATGGGCGTCAGGGGTCACCTGGGTCATCGAGACTTTTGAAATGAAACATGACTTTTCATTTAGGACAAAACTAGAAAGAAACCGAAAAATCCGATTTTCCGGGTTTCCAAAAACTTCGGATGACCTTAGCATTGATCTCGAGAATATTTCCCTGCAAACAGATTTAAAAAAAGTTCAGGAGATTTTGCGTAACCGGTCGGACAGACTGGCGGGCGGACAGAATATCCCCATAAAGTAGCTAATACGTTAGGTTAGGTAATACAGCAAAGAACTTATTCCATTTTTCACGGGAAAATTGAATAGTTAAAGCAAAAATGATGCCCAGTTCTAGCGCTGAATGAAATGTGAGTAACTTTTTGTGCGACCATGCCGCCCATTTGTAACAGTTTTCCTAGATATCGAACTTTGCGGTGTATGGCTTTACGTGAAACACACTGTATTGCATGTTCAATGAGTTGGCTCGGCGACGTACTAAAATCATTAAAAAGGGGAAACTATTGTGTTTCGCTTTGTCGACCAATGTTCAAAAACAATTTTCTAGCTGAAAACTCCACGAGGCATTTTAAAAAAATTATAATCGCTGACACTATTTTGTGCAACGAAAATCAGCGCTAAAAGGAAATGCAGTATTTCTCATACAACGACTCGTTTTAAGATTTGGATAGGAGATCTATTAAGATATTATAATCGGAGGTACCGGCGAGCCCTTGACGACATTTACAAATAACGTACCTAGTATTCAACTTTCATGGAACAGTAAACTAACACATTTTAAACACAACCTAAATTTTGAATCAGGTAGGTTTTACAGAAGTAGTGCATAAATTCGTGGTCAGTAGGGTTTCAGTTTCCTCGTGTTCTATAACGGGTTTGTTTGGCTAGTCTTAAATATTTTAATTGAGGTTTAAAATACTTATAAAACAGACTCTTAGCACATGACCCTGGCGTATCTCTGTCCATATTACTATCTATTCCATCGCGATAGTATCGTTCTCCAATGCTCCTGTATAATACTCTTTCATTTATATAATTTCATTAGCAACTAGAAATATTTAAATACTATTGGGCACTAATTTTTTATAGCAGGACGTTGAAAAACATCAAAAATGTAGAAAAATTTCGAGGTAAATGACGGCGAGGTTTACGTTGCAATGCTATCGAGAAATTATTTGGTTTTCCATTCAAACTATTAATTTTCAAAATATGCTTTCCATCTTATTTTTAATTCCCCATAGAATTGTCAGTAGGCGTTTGATTGTGATTATCCGCTTAATTTTAATTATCCGCTTAATTTTAATTATCCGTTCAATTTTAATTCTACATTTAAGGACAGTGAAGTACCTTGCGCAAAAATATAAATACGCTCTATTTTTTAACTATTATCACAGTAATCAAAAATAGAGCTTTTATATATATGATGGAAAGGTAGGAGATAATACAAATACAAAATTTACAAAAAAAAAAGCACTAATGTTACAAATACCCCTTGATGGTACCCGTTGGTAACATCAAGGAGTATGGTACGGAAGTTTTCATGGTATGAAAATTCAATTCTGCCTTGCCAAGCAACCTTGGATGGTACAGTTCAATAAACAAGCTCTGTAGTTCTGGGTGTACAGCTTCTTATGAATCGCACGGCATATTACAAAACGCCGCATCCCTTACTTACAAAAATCTGACCCAACCCTACACTTGTCGTCAACGTAAAGAAAATTTTATATAATTTATCCTATCTTTCACTCTCATATCATCGTTATCCAATTAATTGCTTTCTTACACTTTCCAAACTATCTCGCCGTGAATATGTATCGCTTTATCTTCATCTCAACACTTATATTATATTTCCTGACTCTATTTGCTCAAGCCGGTAACCTCTGCCACGGCCATTGTTCTCTCCGCTGAAGAAGTCAAGGCAATCGGAAAAGAATATGACGCAAAAGTCGCCGAAGAAGTCCAGAGTGATGCGCCGCAAGCCTCAGCGACAAGCACAGTAGATGGCACTGAAACTGTCAAACTTAACGCAAAATTGAAAGGCTGGACTGTAAGCGCTCGACCGCTTTACAACGCTACTCGGGACGCCTTGATATTGTATTCAAGAAAGATTGGCGGGAAGCCGCGCATTGTTCTCTTCGTTGGAGCAACCATGAACGGCGGCTATGCTCTGATGGTAGCGAAACTTTTTGCAGGAGATGGTTACAAAGTGACCATCGCAGTTATTCCGAGATACAAAAGTAAGGTGTACGGTAAAGAAAATGCGGACAGCTTGTGGGTGACGTAATTGGAAGACGTAACGTCGCAGAATTAAGGTGCGTTCGATAAATATAGTTCCACCTGTATTTTTTCAAATAACTTTTTATTTAATTACTCAATTTCTATGAAAAATGTATAGGAGTGAGGCAAAACTGTTTTTTCACAAAATATGAAAGATTTAGCTGAAGATATATCTGAAAAATTAATATTTTGAATTTTTGTGTTGAATTTTTTTTCGCTTTCTTCAATTTTAAAGACTTAAAAACTTTACAAAATAAAAAAAAACTCAAGTTTTAATGTCTAAAAAATTACCCTGTTGTCGCTTTGAAAATATTTCTTTTTCTTTCCTCAAATCGACAGTTATACAAGTATAACTGTAATTGACTTTAGAAAAAATGCAACTTCCGTTGCTGCTACGGAGGCAATAGCTAACTACAGGTAGCTAACACTTCATAAAATCAACACTTTTACAAACAATTGTGTTTCATATACAATTGTTACAACTGTTTAAAAACATTTATCATATAATCTACTTCCAAAAAAGGATTTTCAGTTAATTAAAATTAAGTGTTAGTAGTTGGACTTAATGATTGAGGGTGCACTTTGAAATTAGTGCGAAAGACCTACCATACATTCTACTTCTGGGTCGGCGTGCCTAAACCCAAAAAGAGTAGAAGGATTGTCGGATCTATGGTGCCTTGTACACTTAACAATTTTTAATTTTAAAACTTAACTTTCCTAAACTAAAGCCAAAAGTTTAATTAATAGTTGATTTATTTTAAATTAATGTTTAGTTAATTTGGGTAAAAACTTAACGTAATTAAAACTAGCCAAATTAGACCATACAAGAACCAGCAAACTAAACCTGCAAAAGCAAAAGCAAAGCACCAAACAAATGGTTCTTGTTTCGCTGAATTAAAAAAAGCTAAATTTAAATATTTAATTTTAGAATACAGCTTATGGACGATCACTAAAATATATTGCAGAACAAGCCTATCACTGTTGAAGAGTAAGCAAAAGGAAACGATTTTAGACACAAAAACATCGTGAACATACAGGGTGAGGCTGAAGTAGGTCCCGCTATTTTAAAAAAGTTATCGGTCGATTTGTGTTTTCAAGATTTTAAAATGACCGAAAGTGTCCAGAAGGATGTCCAGAATTTTGTGGTCACTTAAACCCCCCCGTAACTAAAGGTACTTGGATTTTTGAATTTTTAAGGACCCATTTTTAAGTAGGGCCTCCCATAGAAAGCCATTTTTGCAAGAATGATCAATTTGGTCTTGGTTACCAAAATTTTGAAAAACATTTAGACGATTGCACAATGCCAATGGAAGAAATTGGCAATTCGACTACCGGAAATGAAGTGCAAACGTCTAAATGTTTTCCAAAATTTTGGTAACTATGATCAAATTGATCATTCTTGCAAAAATGGCTTTCTATGGGAGGCCCCACTTGAAAATGGGTCCTTAAAAATTCAAACATCCAAGTACCTTAGTTACGGGGGAGTAAAAGTGCCCACAAAATTCTGGACATCCTTCTGGACACTTCCGGTCATTTTAAGACCTTGAAAGCACAAATCGACCGATAACTTTTTTAATTATCGGTCTTCAAATAGCGTGACCTACTTCAGCCTCACCCTGTAAATTTAATATAAATAATTAACATACTAATTTGCATTTAAGTTGATAATTATAATTGTTCAAAATTTTTAGTAATTCCATTAAATAATTAGTTTATATTTGCAGCCGAATTACTACAGTTCAAGCCCTCCCAGCATTGAAAAAAACAAAAGTTCTCAAGAAGGCTTTAATGTATAAACTTTATGAAAAATTAAGAAATTATTACTTGTAACTGTAGAATCTACAGAGCTATTCATAATGACCGATTATCCTAACGTTTGAATTGATTATATGATACTAGTTTCTAATCTATTACACTTTTCAAATCTACGATACTTGCCACGTGCCTTGTATTTCTCTAAAAAATTGACCAAACTCTTAAAACATTTTGATTCAGTATGAAATGCTCCGTACATTCAAAAAATGCTCCCCTCTCCCGCAATTTTTTGTTTGTTTTCCGTTTCTTTGTAAGTGAATTTTTTTACAGCATACTATTGGAGCGTGAAATGATTGCACTCGAAGCGTAAGTAGCATATTTAACTATTATAAATGTGAAAATAATTAAATATAATTAAATTATAGTTAACCTAATTATTTTAATTATGTTAATCTCAATTACCTTAATATTAATTAAAATTTCAACTTTTCTAGTTTTTTAAGTATATTGGATTTGAAAGCATGTGTCGCAATTGACTCCATGGTCGCCGCCGGCTTCGAGACTGTAGCCGAAATTGTCAAAAAATACGTTATTCGCTATAAATCGGCTCAAGCCGTTAATCGGTATTTGAATGAGCGACAAAGGAGTTTCGACGTTGTTACCGGCTCCTATGACCCGCTCTCCAACACCACAACCGAGCGCGGATACTACCACGTAACCAAGAATGGCAAAATGGCGGTAACCCTCATACCCGACTCTCACATTCCCGACTTCAAGGTCCTGATTACCTATCCGAGAGAGTCAATCATGGCACTTGAGGGAGCGGACCCTCCCACGGCGGGTACCGTGCGCGGAGCATTGGCGGGTCACGCGGGTAGACCATCCGCGGTCTCAAACGTCGACTACCAGTACCAGCGGACAAGAATGTACCTAACTGTGTACGTCGACCGGGAACATCCTGACGTCTCCATGGCAGAGTGCATCCAAAAAGAGACAAACAAGCGCAAGAACAACACTAACGGCGCAAACACATTGATGGCTTTTATTAACAAACTAAAAGACGCAGAAGCTGAGTACAGAAACAGCGGATGCGTTACCGGCGGGTTTTTGCGTGTCAACCTACTTACTCCCGTTGCAGCGTCCATGGCACATCGCTGGAATTGCTAAACTTGTCAAGTCAAAGGTAACCATAGGCTCCGTAGCTGTTACCAAGGTAACCACGGTTACCAAATACCAGTCATTCGTCGACTACGCATCCATGTTTGCACGGAAGGGTAACCGTCTCTACCCGAAGTAACTCCGAGCCCCTCATGGCGCCATTATGTCTGTTCCCGAACGGTTACCTTATTTTCAATTTAAAAACGTAAAGTTGTATTTAACTAGGCGTAATTATTTGCAAAACTGTTGAAATTCCTGGAAATAAAACTTGTTCTGTAAATTTTTTTTCTTTTATGTATTGTTATAGAAACGCTATTTTTCGAAAGTAAATTTTTACAATCTGTAGCTAAAAAATGCAATGTATGTAAAAAGGAATTAATCAAGAATAAAACCTACTTAAGATATCTTAAGTAACTCTTTTTTATTTATTAATTAAATACTTATTTGCACACAATACGTAAGGCTGACATTTACTTAAGTGGAGTAAATTAATTGTTTAATTAACTAATGAAATCAGCTGAATTCCAGAAAATAATTTAATTTAAAAACAAGCAATTTAAATTAAGTAAAAGCTGGCGTTTGTGTGAATTTTGAGTTTTCACGTGGTCCCACCTTTGGAACTTTCTATAATTCATTCAATAGTTCTGTAAATGAGTTTCCTTACCACATTATTTGTATAAATATAATCCTCACAACACTCGAACTACAAAAACCAACGTACGCAAAAAAAAACTGTTAAAAAATTGCAAAATACAAATACAAAATGCATTCGTATGTTTAATTTGTATTATTATTTTGCGTTTATATTTTGCATTTTGCAATCGTATTTCGCAATGGTATTTTGCTTTTGTTTTTATTATTTGTGTTTTTCATTGCATTTTGCACTTGATTTTTAACTGAACTCTGAACTGAACTCTTGAATGAATTGGCAAAATTATAAAAAGTTCCAAAGGGGGGACCACGTAAAAACTCAAAATTTACATGCTATTTCTCTTAAGGATTTTTGGGGGCTAATTCGAATTTTCGAAATTTTGAAAAATTTTATGGCCATGGAGTAAAAAGCGAGTTATGGGGTTAGTTTTAGAACTAGTTGAATCTATATTTTCGATTTCGAGCCAATAGGACGCGATCACGACTCGGGGACCCCTCGTTAGTTAACATAAATCAGCATTATTTAACAGACACTCTTGATGCCAAGTATGCTGGGAGTCCTGCGCTTTCTACACAAGCGGCGCAGGCGCAAATCTTATAAGATACTCCAGTTACCCTTGAGGTGCAGAGGTATGCACCCGATACATCTGCGCCGCCGGCGCCCAGTAGCTTACCAGACACTCTTGATGCCAAGTATGCTGGGAGTCCTGCGCCTTCTACACCAGCGGCGCAGGCGCTCAATTTTCAAGAAGACGCTGTTACCAGTGAGGCGCCAAGTGCTGCGCCAGATAGATCAGCGGCTTCGGCACTTCATGAATAGTCATTTTTACAAATTCATAAATCCTAGAGGAATTGACGCAGAAGGTCAAATGAGGTATCGTTGGAAAGTCCATCGCATTTTCTATGACGTGGTGGACTCCAAATCCCCAAATTAACTTTCTAACAGCGTCTTGAAAATGTAAATGCGTTACTACATTATGATGTCAATCGAAAAAGGGGGGTTTGAATCCATCACGTCAAAGTGCAATGCTTTTGCAATGTTTCATACCTCACTCGTATTTTTACAAGTGGTCACACCTAGCACAAGAGGATTTTAGATTGTTTAAGATAATTTAGTTATTGTCCTAAAATCAACAAACAGTTGAGTGACGACTAGGACGAGTGAAACTGAGGCGGCAAACTTAAAACTAAATTTTCTTCGCAGCAAAGAAAACTAAATTTTTATAACCACTGCGTGTGGTCTGCCTGCGGCTGGCGGTTTTCTACAGCGACGATACTTTAATAAGTTGTTTATTTTGTGCAGCTTTGGCGTCCTTTAATGAAACTAAATTTGAGAAGTGCTTATATTGCATCTACTGGAGTCCACAATGAACACGCTGTATTTTAGATTTAGATCCCATATCATTACGATTTGGTAAATCGGTAAATTTACGAAAATTATATTTAAAATATGTTAAAGCTCTAGTTTTTTTTTGCAGTACAGTCATCCTTGACCACGACAGTGCGGCTGTAGAATTTTGCGTGACACACACTGTAAAAGTCACAACATAGTAGGATCAATGACAAAAAGGAAAGGATCGTTATTCGACATTTATCATTGATATTTATCTTCTGTGTGTGAATGTCTAGTGCACGGAAATACGGGCATACCCAAGGTCAGAGGCAAGGAGAAAGTCAACAGGGGAAGTTTTTTTTTGTGGCTGATCGGGGGATTTGAACCCCTGTTCTCTTGCTGGCTAGTGGAGAAAGACAGAAGCTCAAACTACTAGGCCAACCCCTCTAGAAAGAATCAATGAAAAGGGATTTTAGTGTGTGACGCTTATCGAGCTAGCTTCGAAAACAAGTTGAAATCCACGAGGCTTCAAGTTTCTGAAAACAAATTAAAAGCAAAAAATTAGTTTTCCTCATACAGAAGCACTTTTTTTTAAAATATATTGTCACGGGCACCTTGTGTGCCACCGTGAACTCTCGGCGGGGTCGACTGTGCTGTCGGTAGTGCGCTCAATTTGTAGAACCGACTCGACAACTTGCTTGACAATGAACGATGGCCATCGGCAAACGACGAGAAACAGTTGCAAATAGCTTTTTATTTGCAATGACGTAAGGCTAGGGGTCAACAAAGGTCAGGGCGGGGCAGCGCGTAAGTCGACATGGCCATGGGCCAGAGGTCTGGAAAAGACAAATGACGAAACCCGACTGACCAAGAACAAACTGACTGCCACTGCTATTTATAGCCGTGGTCACAAAAACAATGTCGAACAGACCAACGAACTCTACGGCTGACAAACATGACAAACATGATAAGGACTACAACTACGGCAGACACACGTCTGCAAATATGTGTGAATAAATGCTACATAACCTAATACTGTCGCGTCCACGGTGTCCTTGAAGGTCGATGACAGCGTGGGCGTGACAATATCAGAGATTTTGGATATGAGATATACTTGAGAAAAGTACATGAGATATTTTGAGATATAGTTATCTGAGATAAACTATCCCGCATTATTGACTACAAGCAAATTTAAGTAGTTTCCTCCCTACATAGCAAAAGCGAAGGCCATGTGAGTCCGTAAATGGGTAATTTAAGAGGTTGGTCTCACATAAATTCACTTTTTGGAACATACTTAACCCTAGATTTGTGCATCGTGTTGGTTTTTGTGCAAAAATCCAATCCTTTCCTTAAAAATTTTTTGTGTTTTAGACTCGATAAATTATGTTTTAATTGTAAACGTTGTCAACGTTAAAAAATATATTCAACAACAGTTTTTGACTTAATGGATTCGTTGTCGTGTTGAATCTAACTTATTGTTAGCGTTGATGGTCAACAGCTAAAGCATTATCTAGAACTACCGCATGGCCATTCGGTAACAGGAAGGTTTGAAGTTTCGTCTCATTAGCAACTTATTAACTCTAACCATTGAAAATTAACTTATTGACTAAAATGGTTAAAAGTTAATCAAATTTGGAAGTTGTTTTTAGATCTTACTTTTAGCAAATGACCTCTCGGTATGTTTGTCCATATCGCTATTAAGTAACCATCCCGATAGCACGGCTCTCCACTGCTCCTATCTTGTGTACCGTAAATAATTTTTTATGGTGTCGATACCAACTAGTAGAAATAATTAGGCACTATTACGTCCTGTTTTTGAGAAATTCTAATGCTAGAAAAATATCTCATTTTTTTGAATGAGATATGTTCTAGACTTTAAAAACAAGTTGGAAAACTAGAAAAAAAAATGTAGAAAAATTCAAGGCAATGACGTCGAGTTTTTTTTTATCAGCAGGCCATCTAAAAAATAATACGTTTTGCATTCAAATTGCTAATTTCTAGAATATGCTAATTATCCATCAAGAAGTTTCTATTCATTCCATTTGAAATTATCCTGCTAATTGTAAATTTCCGCTTAATTAAAGTCGGTCACTAGGTCCTGGTTACCGCCAAAATTTAATGTAGTTGTTACCCTGCAGCCTGCAGTCTAGAAATTTTAATTTTAACATTTTATCACTCTCAAGTCTTTAGCATCCAAGCAAAGGATACCCATCCAAAGGCAGGAGGACGCAGAGGTTTCGCTTGAAATCCTCTTCTAGGACGGTCTTTTCCCCAATTAATAAGCTAGCAGATGATCCCACGTTTTGTTATTTGCTAAAAAGGAACACGGCCTCAATCTATCAAGATGTCAGCAATGCAACATTTTAAAACTGCCCAAAATAATTGGTAATTTAGTTTTGACCAAAGTCTGATTTTCTAATCCAGTAGTAAAAATAACTTTTTACTAGCCAAAGCCCGTCCTAGGATAAAAAGACTTTACTTTTAATTTCTGAGTTCTTTTCTGATTTCTCTCAACATATGAGTAGTCTTAAGTTACATTAATTTTTAATATCAACGAAGTTACTACATTTTTCAGGAAAAAAACAATTTTTGAAACAAAAAAGAAGACCCATTTATAGCGCTAAAAGAAGTGGTGGTAAGTTTTTTTTTCAATCGTCTGGGCCACTTACTCATGATAGGAAGACCATAAAAAATAGAGCTTATGTATATGTAAGACTAGCCAGACAAACCCGACTTGTAAAATGGGATTTTAACTAAGTATATACACTCTTTAATAAACCGTTGCAAACCAAAGTAACCAAGTAGCGTATTGTACTCACATGAACACATGGGGGTCATTTACGGGGTCATAAATATGACAAGAAAGGGTCATGGGTCATTTGAATTCATCAACTTTCGTTATGCTTAAAACTAGGGAAATTTAGAAAATTCTGATTTTTCAGTTTTGGGGTCTTTTAATCGGGGTAAGGAGTCACTTGGGTAATTCAAGCTATTCTACCATTTCATTTTTATGTAATAATAGAAAGTTTTTGAAAGACGATTTTTCGGTTTTAGGGGTCATTTAGGTCGTCCTGAAATCCGGGTCAGGGGTCACCTGGAGGCCAGAATGATTTTTCATTTAAAACAAAACTAGCCAAAAACCGAAAAAAAAATATTTCCCCGCAAACAAGTTTTTAAAAAAAGGTAACACATTCAAAAGTTATTACGCAACCGGTTGGACGGACAGACGCACGGACGGAACATTTTCATAACGTAGCTTATACGCTACTTGATAACAGAGGACTTTACATTTTTTTTTTCACAAGAAAAATGAATAGTAAAAGCAAAAATGATGCCCAGCTGAGTAAAGTGTGAGTAACTTTTTGTGCGACCGATTTCGCCCGTTTAGTTACAGTTTCTCTGGACAACGAGCTTTGTAGTGTATAGCTTCGCCTGGAACACTGAATTTCTCGTTAAGTGTGTTGACTCTGCAACGTACTAATATCAATGAAAAGGGAAAATTATTGGGTGACGCGTTGTCGACCTATGTTCGAAAACAATTTGCTAGTTGAAAATTCCACGAGGCATCTTCAAAAAATAATAAAAAAACAATAATGAATGACATTATTTTGTGCAATTATAATCAGCGCTAAACGAAAATGTAATTTTCCTCATATACCGACTTGTTTTAAGATAATGGAGATTTAGAATAGAAGATATCTTAAGATATTATTATCGGAGGTACCCGCGAGCCCCTGACCACATTTACAAATAACGTACCTAATGTATTACTTTTATTCAACAGTAGTAAAACTACTTTTAAAGCAAACTCTAAAGCTTACTGTAAGCCAATGACCCTAGAGTATTTGTGTGCATATCACTATCCAGTTTCCATCGCGATAGTATCACTCTCTAGTGCTCGTATTCTGCGTACGCTAGAATACTTTTCCATTTCATCGATAGCAATTAGAAACAATTAATTACCATTATGCACTACTTTTTTTCAAGTGAGATATTTTCTATGCTTTAAAAGCAGTTAGGGAGCTACGTGGAAAATATAGAAAATTTCGAGGTAAATGACGTCGAGGTATACGTCGCAAAGCTATTGAGAATTTTTTTGGTTTTCCTTTCAACCTACTAAATTTCAAAATTGATTGACTAGACTTGATTGTAATTATCTGTAATTATTAATTAATTTTGACTCTCCATTTGAGGGCAGAAAAGTAACCGAGTGCGACAACATAAATGCGCTATTTTTTTCTCTGAACTATTATCAGTTATATAAGATAGGTTCAGATAAGGAATTCTTATCTTTCAAGGAATTAATTAAGTGCTTTTTTATTATAAAATATATAATTATATTATATAATATATATATTAATTATAGGACACCACTAATTTTTTGTTAGGAAAACGCTCTGTACAATTGTGGGTACATTATAAACCCTAAAATAATAGCAAATTAATAGTACCCAACAAATTCACCAAAATACTAATGAGGGTACTAATGAGACCTTAAATCTTAAACCGTGGGGTACAATCGTAAACCGTTCACACGGCATTTTTGATTCGCACGGTATAATCTCATGTGTCCGCCTATCTCTATCCAGAGTCCTGCGCCTCCAACAGCTCCTGTTACCAATGAGGTGCAGAGTCCTGCGCCTCCAACAGCTCCTGTTACCGATGAGGTGCAGTGTCCTGCGCCTCCAACAGCTCCTGTTACCGATAAGGTGCAGAGTCCTGCGCCTCCAACAGCTCCTGTTACCGATGAGGTGCAGAGTCCTGCGCCTCCAACAGCTCCTGTTACCGATGAGGTGCAGAGTCCTGCGCCATGGTGTAGCAGTACCAGGCAGAGACCTGAGGAAGCGAGCTACACAGGTAGGAGAAGTGAGAGTCCAAATGCCAACAAGC
>JAQFYP010000287.1:0-26767 GCA_034694865.1 Bilobella braunerae | reverse complement strand
TTCAGGCCGTCACTTATTGGTTAGAGGTCAGAGGTCATGAGAGTCAAAGAGGCTAGAGGGGAGTCCTTAGTTTCACAACTTTTGTGCAAAAAAAATTTCTATAAGAAATCTTATCAACCCTCCCATTCACCCATTTTGCTTTTAGAAAATAGCAAAATCTTGGGTTATTTTTAGAACTTCGGCGGCGGAATGGAAGTGAAAAATCGTTTAGCAATTGACTATGTGGCTCACAAGAGTCATCTATTGACGGTGGTTAAAAAATTCCCTCCTGAGCGCTAATTTGATGAAAACAGTGATTTTAAAAAGATACTTGTGCTACTCCTCGCTGCAGAGTGTTTTGAGTAGTGCGCCACCTGAAGAATGTGTCAGTAATTTTTAACTACAAAAAACTTTAATTTGTACTTTATTTGTAAATTTGTAAATTTTCTATTTTGTTGACATTTTTAAAAGGGTTCGGTCAACATGTATGGAGGATTGTTGTTGGTGGGTTCCTGCCACGGTGGGGTGGCGGGTGGCTGTGGATCGTGGGGTTGGTAAGAAGCCTTGAGGAGTGGAACGGAAGGGCTTTCTGCTAGAAGTCGAACGTGCTAGGGCCCTACCACTACACCGCCTTTGGCGGAGTAAAAAAAACAACCTAAAAAACAAAAAATACGCAAATAGACCCCACTCCACCCTCCGCAACTGCAACCCCAGTTCACACACGCATCCCAACTACCCCACCTGACCTCCAACACCATATTCGGTCAATGGAAGTGTGCAACCTATCGGAAAAAAACCACTTCCATATTGGCGACACCGGCACTTGAACCCGCCCGTCCGTTAGAGCTCTAGGGTCTAACCACTCGGCCTGCGAGGATTGGACTAAATTTTCTATTTCTAAAAACTTAAGGCAATAAGCGAGATTGTTTCCGTCATTTGTGCAGATATGAACATAAAGACCCAACCTTTGTGTCTGGCATTTTATATGTACTATACATTCGTGGTAGAACAGGCGGAAGTTTAAAGTTTTGGGTATTTATTATTAAATTTAAACTATTAAATTTACTTTTTAAAAGCAAAGAAGTGCTGCACTATTCTTTGAAAGAGTAAATTTGTGTAGTTTAAATGCCCATTTATGTAACTGAGCAAGAAGAAATAAGGGTTGAGTGGAAGTGAGTTTTTTTTTACAACCGTTACGGACACACCGCAGATAGGAAAAAATACAGCAGAAAAAAACACGACAAATATAAAGTAGACACGAAAGCAATGTAAGTCACGGATCCAGCAAAATAAGACTATAAATTACATTTAATTATGAATATGGATGTCTATGTTTCAGTGCCAGAAACGAAACGAAACCGGTTTCCAGTTCCGTTCTAGTGCCAGTTCCAAGATCTATGGAAACGGCCCAAACCGTTTTGTTCGAGTTCCGTTTCCGGTTCCAAGGCGCTTTGGAACCGCTTCCTCTCGGAAAGGAAACCGGTATTTTTATAATATTGAAATCAGTAAAAATGCGGGAAAACTGACTTAACTTTCCTGCTAACCGGGCCCGGTATTTACACCTGTCCCGTTAATGAGCTCCAGATCACCGCAAGATTTTATCCTCACCTCAATTAAGAAGTGAGAAAATGAGCTCCATGCTCTTCTACATAGATCAAGAAATGCCTAAGTAATTTAATGCTAACTAATGCTAATCTATTACGTAATTACTATATTTCCTACATGAGTACCTAGGAGGGCCTTAAGAGCCATTCCGTAAGGGACTTTATTTCTAAGTTACCCTAATTTTTTTGGGTATGAATAAAAAATAAAATATTGAAAACATAACCCTTTAGTAGCATGGTGGCTGCGCAAACTTCAAAAATGTGTAACTTTTTGTATGACGAGTCCGCACAGTATAGGTATGTTACTTTTGAATGGGGGAATAAAATTTTATAATTACAAAATCTGGGCTGGATGGGCATCTCCAACTTTGACAGGTTTGATTGTAACATTTAGGGGAAATGTTTTCTATATTTATTTTATGATTTTTAAAAACAAGCAAGCATCCTTGTTTGCAAGCGTAAAATATTTACGCATGTAGAAACTTTGAGTACAAAAATAGAGGAACGCACTATATTGCAATTGCTGGCCCAGGTATCTTTTGAGCCAAACTTAAGATGTTTTAATTCGTGATGATGAGACGTTGAGAATTTTTGGGACTTTATTGAGACTGAATGAATAATTAATGATTGACTTCTGGTCTACTTGAATTTGACTAAACTTGACTTGACTTTTAGGTAGAAAATGGAGGGTGATCATTTTAAAAGAGGCTTTTAGTAAAGCTCTTTAACCTCAGAAGCATTGTCAGGTGGTTCCACACACGGCGTTACCTTTGACTTTATATCACCCTGGTGGCTATTATTTTTAAGCCAAGGCCACGCTGGCTTTAAAACAATTTATGGTCAGCTTTTAATTGCATCTGAACCGTCAACAAATAATAAACTATTGAAAAAATATACATACTCCCGATAACAATTATAAAACATAAGCCTAACAAACCTACATTGTATATAGGCCTATATTGATTGATGTATTTATTTGACAATGAGCCAATGCTTAAGTCAACAGGGAGTGAGATTTTTGGGTTACACATTTAATTTCTAGAATTTGCTTTGAGACTTAGAGTACTATGGATTTGACTTAGGTTACTGTGTAGTTAGACGATGTGTTGTTAAAAACTGTGTTTTTGATAAGAGTTAAAAACTATATTAGCCTAAAATTTGGCTAAACTAGCAAAGACTAGGTCAGCCGTGTTTGCGAGCTAACAATTTTATATGCTGCCAGTTTCATACTATTATTTAATGATAATTTTTAAAAATAGTGAGAAACGTCAACGTTCAAAATTTCAAAAAATTATTCAGAATTTTGAAAATTTCAAAATCTTATGGGATTTAGCAAGCAATTTTTTACGATTTACGCGGTCCCCCCTTCTCAGTTTTTGAGATTTATGCAAAATAATCTTTGGTCCGACTCCCATTGCCTTATCATAGAGATGAGAAATTTTTAAAATACAAATGGACGACAGAAAACTAAGAGTTAAATAGTAAGGACTAATGTTAAATTAGTGTATGAATTAGTATAAAAATTATAATAGGCCTATACACAGCATCTACAAAGTAAAATTTTCAAGAGGCTTTATGGTGAAAATTTACCCAACAACTATGCTCCTCCATGCATTGCACACAAAATAAAAACGGAAAAATAAAAATTGTTAGCTCTCGATTGCAATTTTATAATCAATTTCCAGAATAAAAAGTTTATGAATTAAGAAAATAAGTACCCCCGTGCCAAAACTTATATGACTTAAAAAACAAGACAAGCAAACACAAAAAAATCAATTTTGAAATTATTTGGCTTTGCGATTTTGGTTGGTTTAATTCAGGATATAAGCAATTCAGAAGGAGTATTCCGTACCGCTTTAGATTACTGTAATTATACGCACGCAATAAAGCTCCGCAGTCTATTAATGCCTTAAAGAGGTTGATGAAGCCCGAAATGCAGGATATTTCACAACTAATCTGTAATAAAAAACACTTTCATAATGTCTACTTATTGTAGCTAAGTTTTTCTCACTTACTTAAAATTTGGAAGTTCAACAAACATTGATCAATTTGTAACCAACTACAAGTATTGCTACATAAATGTCATTTTGTACAAACAGTACAATTTTAATGTGAGCAATTTTCCAATTTCAACTATTTCTACACCCCTTTTCGATTTGCACAGGAACAATACGAGTTGTAATGAACTAAGAAAAAGTCTCATACCCTTTAGAATTTGTCCAATAGTTCGGGCACTTTTTCACTTAAAAGGAGTACAATGTTTTGCAGTTATTCAACTAATGTCCAATTCATTTAATACTGCGAAAGACATGTTCTGGTACATAGACAAATTCTGGAGTGGTATTGGTTCAAACTTTGAATATAAAGAATCCAATCGGTTAAACGGAATAACAGCAACCGAAGAAATTCAGGTATTACCATCACAATTGTATGGACTTATCCTAATGTCTCAGCTTGGAAAGGAGAATTTGGGAGAAAGTCGTTTGTGTAACAGAGCATACTTCATTTTCGGACAAATGCCCATTTTTGTAGTGAGTTTCAAAGCAAATCAAAGCTTTGAAATCGATTCTGTTCAAGATGTCAGTATTTATTTCTTTGTTTGTGCTTGGTGATTGCAACGCTGGAAGCAAGCTTTGTCAGTAAAGAAGTGTAAGTAATAGATACAAAGAAAATGATGCAGAAATGCGTATCTTTTGAAAGACTCGTTTAGAAACACAAAGAAGTTCGTTTACGTTCCAATTTTTTTTAATTAAAGAAATCCGTTTTAGTTTTGTTACCTTTTACATTTTAGAATCGGACCCTTTTTTTTTAAGAAAACGGGTAAACGTTAAAACTTTTGTTGTTATATATGGTAAGGGAAACAGCAAAAAAATGTGTTTTAAGAATTATCTGATTTTAAATTTATTTATAAAAGTATTTTGCTTTGTTTGCCATGTTTACAATTACATACTACTGCGTTTCCTCATTGAATTTGTTAAAAATGTCATACTCATACACTTCAAAACTGGCTAATTTCTTAAGAAAAGCATGGGAAACGGGTACTGGAATTTTTCAGTTAAGTAGATAGTCGAAAGAATGGGGTTTTGTTCAGATTTATTTTATTTGAAAGTATTTCTGAGTAGTATACAATTTTGGTATATAAATATTAATTGAAATATAAATTTGCATGATAAATTTCCATATTATTAATTTGTAATCTTGAATCAAAGCTATTTTTAATCCCGTCCCGTGTCGTCATGTCCCGTATAATATGCTTGAAAAAATTCCTACTCAAGTGCCTATTTTTATCAAACTGTTGAAATTTTCTACCGTTTCTGATCCATTTCCAAGAGCAAATATTTTGTTTCATTTCTGTGTCCTAGTTATCTATAAACACTGTTTTAGCCCACGACCTGTAGTTCGGGGGTTAGGACAATTGTCCTAGCTTGGGTAGGTGACGGCAAGCCGCACAGTAAAAATGTGGTGATGTGGAAGCAGTGAGTGGAGGCCTAGACAGTTGTAGTTGTTGAGCGTGAGCTTTGGGCGGTATGTAAAAGATGGCGTTCAGCATCTGTCTGAGCAGAATTATTTCTTCGGAGGTCCACCTCACGTTCACTGTTCTGCAGAAAGCCCTTGGCCTCACTTATCAGAACTTCCGAGTCAACACACAGGCCAAGACCACCCTCCCCTACTCACTAGCACAAGCAAACATGTTGACCAGGCCATATGCCAATGTCATATAGCATAAAAAATATCTTTTTTTTAATAAAGTTTAACTAACGACTTTAATTGAACACTTTTGAATCTCTCTACCTATCCCTCAACTTGAACTTCAAATGAGCTGAACAAAAATCTTTATTCAAATGTTGTTGTTTTCTATTATTGTTTTAGTCTGTTGAATTTATGTATGTAAATTTAACAAATTTAAGCAATAACATTTTATTACGGATATATTATTATAAGACTTTAGTAATTGGGTTAAGTAATAATCACTTAACTTTTATACTAGTTTCAGGGATGTCCATTGTAGACCTTTAACAACTAATGAGCATTGAATTGCCCATAAGCAGACGATATGTCCGCTGTGAATCAGAAACAAATAAACTAGTTGACTTTATGAACAGCAGATACAACCGCTCCTTAGATAACAAGTACGGACATGCAATAGTGTTGGCTTGCACTATTAGTTCAACTTGGTTTACAAATACAAATACTGAAATATATTACAAAGTCAGTGCCGAATCTTCAATTGGAATAATAACCTCTTACGGGAGGAACATAGTAATTTTGGAAAGTCTCAAAGACTATGCAAAACCTTTTCAAATTTATGCATGGGTTTCAATTATTGCCATAGTAGTGATCGTCGGCATAATAATGAAAACATTTATTGCTATAAAAAAGTTTGATGACTCGGTCGAGATCATTCTACTATCGCTTGTTGTGGAACAAAGAATTTCGATGTCACGAAAGCTGGCAAATCATAACTTGGTCCTCTACATTTTTGTTCCAGTAATGCTTTCTTTTATGGTTTTTACTAATTGCTACAAGGGAATCGTAATTACATCAATGGTGAAACCATTTGACCAGGACTGGATTCTCTTGAGGAGGCATTGAACCAGAATTACGTTCCATACTATATTGATCGCTACCAACTATCCGACCATCGACGCAACTGTAAACATGTGGGTGGGAACCTATCAAAACAAATTCCAACTCCAAGCATAATATGGCTCAGCGAATTTAAGGATCAGCTTTTTATGTGGACTTACATTAGTTCCCGGTTGTTGGGATTGAACAAATTTAATAAAAATTTATCAAATATAATATTGGAAGCAGGAGGTCGTAAACACTTGGAAACAAAGTATGTACCAAAATTCAAGAATGAACTGCTCAACATGAAAATAGTTTCTCGAGTAGAACCAATCCCATGCGAATACAACGGTATTATTAACAACACAGTTCTAGAAAATAGTCACATGTATATTGCACCGAAAGATGAAATCGACACACTTCTACTCAAGTCAAAAGTTGGGGGAGGATCAGAGTCAAACTTATACAAACTTAAGGACAAAACAAGAGTAATTGCTAACAAATATATCGGTTACTTTGTAAATGGAATTACATTCATTACACATCCGTTTGTTTTTAAAAGTAAATGCATGTGGAGAGTCAGGTACCCTGAACAACGTTGCTAAAATGTCAATGTTTAAGAAACTATTACAAGACGTGACTTCCATTCGTAACGACAAAACACATGACTTTGATAACTTTGAGGCTCCAAAACTACTCAATATTTTGTCAAAAATCACAGTAACGTTCTTTGTTTGGACTGGAACGCTTATATTTTGTTCAGTTGCTTTTTATTCGAGTTTGCTCGTTATATGGCTTGACCTGTGTTTACTCGCTTTAGGTACCCTAGCCAAATTAATACAATGGAAGCAAAACACAATTTAGACCTCCCAGATTTAGCATACTGAGCAATGATTCCTTCAACCTCGTAGGTTACACGTCGATACTTTTAGTCACATTTGTTATCTCGAAACTGAAAAAGACACAGCCTGGAGCAGAGTTGTTTAGTTTAGGTTGTGAGTAGCTATGATATTAGCTAACTTTCTTTTTGAGCTGTAGTCTATAAGTAGTATTAGTTGGCTGAACGTCGTCGCATTTGCCAAAGTAGAATAAGTTGTACTATGACCTTTGAACTGTGCTATTTGTCATTTTCTTTATTACCCCTACATCACCAGTTACGAGTTCACGGTGGCTCGGTTAGAGCATTGACAATATAAATAAATAAAACTGTTGTAGTCATTTGAGAATAGTGTGAGGCATTGGGTAGTTCGAAGTTAATGAAGGGTTGTTTGTGATGCTTTATTTTAAAAATTTGTGTTGATTTAAATTTTATTCTGGTATGTACTATATTTTCGATCCTGTCATAAATTGCATGAAATACTTCCAAATATCAACAAATTTAAAAATCTATTAGTTGAGTTTTGCCACAGTCGACATATTTTGAGCCAAATCAATACTTTCATTACATTATACTACTACTACCAATGCAGCGTCAGTCAAGAACAAACTTGACTGATAACTAATAACTAACCAGATGTGCGCTACTCTGGAAATAATAAGTGTCACTTAACCTTAATACTTAATGCGGTAACCTACTGGATTGAAAGATGTGATCGACATGGTATAGGGCAAGCGTGACCTTGTTGACTGAACTTGCTAGCGCTGGTTTTCCCCGTTATTTAATCAGGACAAATAACGACGGCAATCCTCAAACTCAGACTTCTTATTAAATCTAGTTTATTTCGATGAATTAACGATCGGTATCTACGTACTTGATTTACATATTTAGTTAAAGATAATTAATTTAATTTTAAAGAAAAGAATTGACTTGAAAAACTCCTTCTTGCCCTTCTTTCTTCTTACTACTTATGTCAAAAAACTGCCACTCCGTCTCCACTGAGCCCAAAGGTTCAATAGAGGCGGCAGATGGCAGATAGGCTTACGACGCAACACACGGAGTGCACATTATTTTCCACTCATATTACAAAAACTATTTTTTATGATTGATTTTTTTAAACGTGTTTTAAGGTAAATATAAGGTCAACAATATTCTAATACACGTAGAAAAAATTTAAATTTTAGTATTGCAAAACATCTTGTTTATTATTTCCAAGATTTGCTACAACCAATGCAGGCGGTGCCTTATGGGGCTCGAGGACGCACTCTAGCCACCAACTAGGTTGCGGGGAAGCTCTGTCCTCACGCCAATTCCGAGGTATGTGGAAAACCCCAGTGAGAAAACCACACACATTAGGAAGAGAGAGGGCGTGGGATTTGAACCCAGAAGTGCAGTGTGGAGAGTGCGATGCAATAACCCATAGACTGCGACGGCTATTATTTTTTAATATTATAATGTAAGGATATATTTTTTATTTTTTTATTTATTTATATAACTTGAAGGGTCTACGAGGGACACAGCCCATGAGACCCGGAAATACAAGACTTAAAACAAGTTGGACGGGTTATGGAGTATGGTTTGAGAATGTTGCATTTTTTTTTACATAAAAATACCAATTTCATGTTCCATGATAGATACTTAAGTAGTAGGTTAGAAATGTAGATTAGTTTGAATGAGTTAGTCAATAATTTAAAGATCAGCAATTTTTATAGCATAGCGCTTGCCAACACACTAATTGGAACAATTTGCAATTACTCTCGACATTTAAGTACTCATGAATTCTTGATGGAGAACTTGACCTCAATTCTATCACAACGTTTTTAGCCTGCCTTGGGTTTATCAAAAAAAATGACCTCGAATTTCTAGCTGAAAATCTAAGCACAGGAATAAAATTCGATTATCAAATTATAAAATTCAAATTGGATTTCTAAATAAAAATTTCATATAGTAGAAAAACAGTAAAAAATTCAGGAATGAAAAAAAGGAAAATTCTGTTTTTAAATGTTGCTAAACTAAACAATAGTTTAGTCAATTTGTTTAGGAGTTCCTGTTTCATCAATACGGTATCTTAGTTTAGAACCCCCGTTTTCGGTCACTAAAATGCTGTTTCTGATGTAAAATTTAAGGATTGGTGTTTTTTCCTTCAAGTCCTTTCCAAGTTTCACCAGAATTCCCTGCGTGACAGCTTCTTTCCGCGTAAGTTCGGAAGTTATAAAATCTTTTTTGTAGCATCATTTTCCCGGAGCATCTTTTTGGCCTGAAGAATTGCAATCTTGTCACGCCTGCGCAGTAGTTTAACAACAACTGGACGTGGGAAATTTCCATTTTCGGATTTCTTACCAACTCTGCGGATGTTGTCGTAATCAACATCGGCTAGTGACATTTTATTGAAGAGGTCAAGAACTTTCTTGATAGTTTTCATCGGAGTTTCAGACACATCTTCTTCCAAATTTCGAATCCTCACGGAATTTCCAATGACTTCTTTTCGTAGAAACTCCAATTCAGCGTCATGTTTTTATAGTTCCACTTCTAATTTTTCGCATTTAGCAGCAGCCAGTGAAGTACTTTTGAAAATTTTAAAAGATCTAGCTGCTTCGGAAAGTTTTTCCCATTCTTCAGGTACTTCATTGTCATCAGAATCAGACTCTGAAAAGTCAACCGTTTCTTCGATCTCGCCTTTTTTGGTAGAAAAATTTAATGTCGATTGACGCGTTTTGGATTTTGAACTGTCTTGAGATTTGGAACTATTAGAAGCAATAGCCTTGCTACGTGTTGTCACTTTTGAAGGACTCATTTTTTGCTCAACTTAATTGACTGAAGACTCTTAGCTCTTCTCTGTTCCACTTCTCAAACCAAACTCTAAGGATATATGTTAGGTTGATAAATACAGCAGATTTCGTGCAATTTCTACTAGTAGCTGCACTTACTTACTCTTCACAGCAATAATAATACGGCTCTTGTATTTAAAAGTCATGACAATTTATTAATTTGTTATCAAATTGATTCAATTCAATTGCGGTTTACGTTTGCTTGTGCTTAACTACATATTATTTTATAAAGTGGTGCGTATACATGTACTTAAGCACTTTTGTGCGTTGATAGAACGGGTTCAGTGTTTTATTTACACAGCACTGTTTGCCTCTTGTTGGAAATGTCCAAACTCATAGCGGAGAGTTGAATTCCATTTAGTTGCAGATATATTCATATTGTGTAATTATTGTGCTACTTTGTATTTCAGTAGATATAACTTGCACCAAGTACCTCCTTAGTTAGCCTGTTGAATAATTAACCGCAACAAATGAGTGGTTGCTGCTCAGGAATTGCCTTTTGATATTCAGAATCCACCATGTCCCTCTCAAATTTATGCTAATTGCAGCATTTTGGTTACACGTGGGGAAAGCTTGCTTGTCGGATTGGCGAATTAAGTTCATTCTATTATAAACATAAATGGCGATAACGTAAAAATGCGTTACTGATAAAACATCTAAGTTGGCAGATATTTAAAATAGCATTTATTATTTTTTCTCAAAATACTTTGCAAATACATACAAAATTTGGATGTGTAGTTAAGGCAAGAATACACGAGAACCTACCTATTTGTAAAGAAAATTATCAAAAAAAAAGAAACAAACAATCAAACAAAACCCAAATATTACATAAATTACAAAAAATCCAGTGCTGATTAGTGCTTGGAGACTAACCAAATAAGCCTGCCTTTTACATGGGGCTATTAACGTACGTAATATTAAACATGTACTGGGTCATACACCTCCTTTTTGCTCTTATTGTGAGTGCGAAAAACTTAAAAATCAAATTGAAGCTCGTGCTACTTTCTTGTGTGTTAATAGTTTCCCGTCCTAGGAGGGGCTAGTTAGGCTATGGTTGTGCTTTTTTCACTTACAATAACTCGCCACCCCATTCTTGTGGAAGACCAGGAAGTGCTATGTGTTGAAAATTTGACATCTTGAAGAGAAGTGCTGTTAAGCGAACCACGGACGATCCTCCATTTTGGTTGTATGTTGCTTTTGCTTCAAATTCTTTTGCCTACGTCAAACATTATTAATTAAATTATACAGAGCGTTCTTACTTGATCAACAAAAAATGTAATTCGGCAAGCAGTAGTTCCTTAGCCAACGCTAGTAATCAAAATCCAGCATTTTTAATGCCAGAGGCACTTTGCCATTCTATTTAACTAGGTAATCAAACAGGACAGGAAAATTTCATTATATTAAGAACTAATGCCAACCTCTAGCGTTTATTAAAGTGAAGGTAATTTTTTGTGTGACCAACCAAAAAGAAAAGGCTCTTTTGAGATTCTTCCCGTTGAGAGTCGCACATGCGAATTCCCGTTCACTCACACTTTAAGCAAAAAAAAGCACCTTAAGCACTTTTCTCTCTATGTATCTTTGTCACGCACGCTTCGGTTTTATATATATTAAGGATACTTGCAAGAACCCAGAGACCCGATGATTTTTCGGTATTTGGATTTATAATGGGGTCAATTAAGAGGAAAGGCCTCACCCCCTTGATCCATCTTACAACAAAACCAATTGATTTTCAATTTTATTATGAGCCAATTGCTCTTCTCAAGTTTTTTTTGCAGTGAATTATAGTTTTGGAGTAAAATTGGTGAGTTTGTAGTGCAATCCGTGCACAAGTACAAGAAAACCATAACCGTGATAACTATGCTGAATAACTCGACTATGAAAAGATGAGATGATGAGAGATACAGCAGTTTACAAATTTAACTTTTCTGATAAGGAGAAAGTAATTTGAAAAATTTACCGGGTGAGTAGCGTGGAGGAGGGTGATCCTGATCGGGGACAAAAAATCCGTGCACCAATCTTGTGTCCTTGGGCGGACTATTTTATAAGGAAAACAAGCTCGTGTAGAACTGAATAACTTTAAAGGAAGTAAAACCATTCTGACAAATGTCCAAGTCAAGTTGCCATTGACGCTCTAGATAATTTCACCCTCTGCTCCACAAAACTTCTTTATTTAAGGGCGGGCTTGTATGGTTAGTAAATGTACATTTTAACTTCACTTACACATTTTTCGATCATAATTATAGGAGACATAAAAAGTTCGGTTATTTGTTATGGTAACATTGCATGTGCTTTCTAAACCCATTTGAACTCACTTCAGTTTTGGTGAACCAGAGCTTGATAAGAGTAGTTCCATCTCCGTAAAGTTGATTGGTATCCACTCCCTTGCAACAGTAGTAGGAGGAGATAGCAAATTAGATTGTACTACGGCGTCTTTAATATCTCTTTTGCGGCATTTTGTGAGCAACGGAATAAAAGGGTCAAGATTCATGTCCAGGATTCTAAAATTGCGATGAAAAACATTCCTTAAGTATTAAAAAGCCTTCAAGTAAAAGAAATAGTGATCGATAGATAAATCTGGATAGTGGCATAGTCGACCGCTACAAAATTATGCTACAAATTCTCATTGCTGGATTTAAACTGTCTTGTAAACTTGGTGTATGTACAAAGGCAATATATACTAAAAAAACTAGTTTAATTTTTGAAAATGTATCTATGTAATTACAGATTTTTTTGATATTTTGGAACAAGTGTTATGGCGGCGGCCCAGCAAGTCCATCGGAGGACGAAAGTAAAAACATAACACTGGTTTCAATTATAAATAAAACTAATATGTATCTTACATAAAATACAAACTATGCATATTATGTACTGTGGATTGTTGTGAAAACCCAACTAAAACCTAATAAAACTAAATAAAATAAAATTACTAGAAGCGCTAACGTGAAGGGGAATCCTTATAAAATTTTACAATTTTTAGGTAAGACTTCTGGGCTTCTGGTGCAAAAATCGCAAGGCAGGGGTCCCGGAAATTAGCTGAATATTGTTTGATTTTAAGAGATAACCCTTAAAGGACCCCATTTTAGCGCGGGCTTGTTTAGCTAATCTTTGAACACACATTCATCTACCAAAGATATATGACTTGCTTTTTCATGCACGCAACGCTTTTCATTCGACAATTGCTACCTACATCAAATTTATTTACCGTGCTTATCACCAGAAACTGACTGAACTATCACCAAACTCAACAACCAATTTATTTTGCTAAATTATGAAAGGTCATTGTTAACAAATTGTTTGGCCATGCGTAGAATTCCTAAGCAGAGGACAAGTTTAAATTTTTTCAGACCTTAAATTTCCCTTCATTACGCTAGTCAAAACATTTAAATTGTCCAGCTCTTGTAGGCCACGTGGTCAGAGCCTTGAGCTCTAGCCAATGGACGGGCACGGGTTCGAGTCCCGGTGTCGCCAATATGAAAGTTGTTTTTTCCGAAAGGTTTTCCCACTTTCCTTGCACGAATGGGGTTTTGGAGGTCAGGTGGGGCAGTAGGGGTGTGTGTGTGACCTGGGGTTGCAGTTGCGAAGGGTGGACTGGGGTCACGTATGCGTAAGACGGTTGTTCCTATGTCTTGCCAAAGGCGGAGTAGTGGTAGGGCAGTAGTCCGTTCAACGTCCAGCAGAAAGCCCTTCCGTTTCACTCCTCAAGGCTTCTCAAAAACCCCACGATCGACAGCCACCGCCTCCCCACCATGACCGGAACCCACAGTACACAGTACTCCACATATGTTGACGAACCCTTAGTGGAAATGTCAAAAAAACACATAACCGAAATCCAAGACTTGAGATATGTTCAGTGGTTCCTGAGATAATCGTGTGGCTCGGAAAGCGAGTGGAGCGCCGGGGCGAGTTTCAGCGAATGGAGCGAGCAAATCCTCTCCAGCACATTTATTGTTTTTCAAACCAATGATTTTTGCTTGGGTACACATTTACTAATAAATAAGGCTATAAACATAGTCATATAGCCATCTGTAGTGACTTTGAGACTATTGTTACTACAAGAAGCGTCTAGCAAGGTAGAGCCGTGGAGTGGCTCAGGGTAGCAAGTCGTGCTTAAATCAAATTGTAAAAAAATAACCAAACTAAAAAACGGATATTAACGAAACTGTACAAAGCTACATCAAATATTCATGCTGTGAATAGTCTTAGCAGCTTTATTGGACTACTGACACTATGACATGAACACTTAGATAAGACAAGTATTCTTGTCAAACAATAAAAGTTTGTCATATTTTCCAAGCTGAATTCTTTATAGATATGAATAGTTTAAAATAGTTGTCTTTGTCTTTGTCTGGAGCTTGGCAAAACAAAGTCTCACGTCCGAGAATTTGTATTTTTCAATCTTAATTGGTATAAAAGCGTCCTCGTCAAGTTTGGCTGTTATTGGATCATTGTTTCTATTAATCCCAAAAGTGTAGTTTTCATGATTCTCTACATAGTGCATCCAATGAAAAGTTGTCTCATTTGTATAGTCATTAGTACAGTCATTAGTATCATTTGGGTATTGATGCAATTGGGCTCAGCATCAATTGTGATTGTCCTAAGAAAAAGTGCGGAAACATTTGAAGACATTACTATAAACGGACATGTTTTGTTCACTGTACCTCGCAAATTCATCAATCGTCACTTTTACCAGAATACGGTCTTGAATCCAGAGATAGAGCTAGAGAGTACATGAAAAACGAGACGTTGAGTGCAAGACATTTTACTATTGCTATTATAGAAAATATGAATGATAGCCCGTTGCCGGATAAGGGGAGCTTAAAGAAAGTAATTATAATTTTTTTGAACTTTCAGATTGTGGCAAAATTCTTACCACAAAACGACTACAGATAACGAGAAAATCATGAAAATCAAGAAAAAATGAAAAATTTGCACAAGTCCTTTGTTGCTAGTTTATTAGAATTTACTCGTTTTTGTTTTACCGTTGTCGACACAATCTCTCCAAGCAGTTTGTTTCCCTCTCCGATAAAATTTCTCGCCACGACAAATCGTCGCCACGAATTGGGGTCATCAGGAGTATTACTCAAGAACATCAAAGTGACGGCTCGTTCGCCGATAAAATGATAAGGGTTGGCCGGACCCTGCAAACTATAATCAAAATTGTGAGAGCATAATAAAAACTATTATTAGTTAATAGCAACAGAATTCCGTCCTATTTATTATTTACTATTCTACATATTTCTTCTTTTTTATTTTGTAGTAATATAAGTATTTCCTATAAAACTTTTTTAATATGCATATCTAGGAGCTGGACGATTGAGTAAAGTTTTGAGTTCCTTAGTACAATTTTGTTGTTCAATAATTAATTGAAACTTGAAGACTAGATTTATTACGGACGCACAGCCGCTCATTGGATAATCAAAAGTACAGCCATAAAAATGGCATTTAATAACCAGAATAGAAATTTTGATTTTTGTGACACTTACACGTTAAAATATTTTGTATTTGGCATCCCGGCGGATTGAGGTATATATTTCCAAATTTTGGTTTCAATTTTTGGCAATTTTAGTCGTTGGGCTATCGATCCCCTGGCGTTATGTTCAAGCAATAGTGTAACAGGAATCTCCTACAAAAATTGTTCTTAATTAATTTTGTTGCCTGAGGGTTATAAATTAATATCTCAAAAGGGGTTTCCCTATAAGAAACAAGTATTACGTATTATGTTTTGTCTGACATACCGTTTTAAAATACGTCAGCGTTGTTGCGCTATCCTGATTTTTTACGTGGCTTATGGTAATTGGTGTCCAATCCAACTTTGTTGGCTCAAATATTTCCCCCGTTTCTACTGTAATTGCTGAAAATTCCACGTTGGTAAAGTCAACACTAACAGGTAGGGCTTCGGTCAATGGCACATAAGGACCGGAATGTGCCATGTGTAGGAAATGTTTTGTCATGCCAATTACAAGCCTTAGGACAACATTCAAAGAGTAAATCAAAATGTTTAATGAACATTTCCAAACATCAAACAACTTTCGGTGAACACAAAATCCAATAATGAAACCACTAACTTCTACAGATGTCGTTGGCACCATTGCTTCTACTAAGCAATATCATATTGGAGTTTTTGAAGCAAAACAAAGTGGCAGAAAATTTAAATTTAAATTTTCAAAAATTTTGAAAGGTGGATGAATCAATTTTTTTACATTCTGGAGAGACTTTTTTTTTTATTAGAAGCGATTTTTATTATTTTGGTGCGAGTTTTCGCATGTTAAATTCTACGGAAATTTTATTATTCTGTATCAAATGTTTTAAAAAATTGAACAAGTATTTGCATGAATGATGGTGCTTTCGTGGTATAGGCTGTACGTAAGTAACAATGACACAAATGCTCATTTCCTACACACCAAGCTTCCAAATACAAACATGTAAAATACAATTCTAAATTGAAAGAGTTTTGCGCAACCACGCTACAAGGACTCTAAGCGTTCGGTGTTATACTTACTCGTCACTGGTTACGTCGACAAATCCATAGTAGGGTGTATCCATATAGTTGGTCATTAAAACGGATTTCTAAAGCAATCATGTACTGTGTAACTAAAAACTCGGTTTTTTGTGTTTAATTTTGTAAAAAAAAAAATGCTTGTAAAATGTAGTTTAAATTGTTAAATATAGCCATACCTTTCCCTTTTCTTTCTTAATTACTGCAACAAAAAGAACAGCTCCCTGATTCTTAATTTCTAGAATCCACCATTTCTCTTGCATCTTGATCAATATTTCAGTTGGTGGATATTCATGTTTTATTGTCGCTGCTGGATAGTTTTGCAATACATCCTTTGTAACAAGGTCCATCCTACAAAGCTCAATTATTTATTGACACGAACCAGATCAAAAAAATTGGTGAAGTTCTTAACACCTTATATTTAACTGCGGTGTACAAACGTGCAATTTATTATAAGGTCTTGTGTTTAATTGAGCTTATGAGAAATACTTAAACAATATAAAAAAAATACTGAATTCAAACAGATCACTGTTTGGTATTATTATAATACAACTTTTCGTTTTATCCTATAGCCTTGTGTTTAATGCCTTGTATTTTAGAACTTCTTTCTATATAAAACTTTTTAGTAACTTGTAAATAAAATAAAAATTAATATAAACGCTTAATTGTAGTATAGGTGTAAATTACTGACGATAATTCTCCCCTCCATCCTGTCGGAGCTTGTGTTGAGTCATCTTTAGTTTTGCTAAAGACAGAAGCTACTAAATGTATGACCTTCTTAGTACTGTGTACTAGAGCCTTCGCTTCAAACTATAGTAATTTTAAATATATATTAATAGCATTAGGAAACAGGGAAACAAGCCCGCCCTCGGACGGGAGGGAAATAATTTTAATTTCTAAAGACTCCTTTTGCTACTATACAGTCGTTGCGTTGATAAATTTGGTCTAGTGATTAAGAACTTTTGTCTTTCTTCACTAGCCGCATTTATATTGGCCAGCTGTTCTGCTGGAAAGTCAAATAACGCTTTTTTATACAGTTGTTTGCTAGCCCTAACTTCTTTTTTTAAAGCCAAAGATCGGGCAATTTTGCGTCTAAAAAAGTGGAACTAGCAAACGAGGATATAGTACTACATGTTCTTTGGCTAGACTTAAGCTATGTAATCTTTTACAGAAAAAAATAAAAAAAATTTAGTAAAGCAAAGAAGATTTCCCGAGTTACTTACCAGGACATGTCAAGCCTGGTTTGAACAAAGAATGAAGTGTACCGGTTTAGGTTTCGAAAATTTTCCAATACAGGTTTTGATTGGTAAGTATCAAAACGACAAGTTGTAGTTAAAAGAATTCCTTTAACTACGGGTTAATTACGAATTCAATCAAAATACTGGGTTGGGATTGAAAGAGTAAATATACCGTAAATTTAAAATATTCTTTGTGCTCAGAGCCTTGCCTGAAGTCTGAAAAATTGTTGGTTAAATCCAAATAAGATAGGAATACAATAGGGGATTATGAGTGGCTGACACTATACCTATACCTTGTTGCTGTGCAATAAGGTTGCGCATGCGCAGTTACAGCATTGAAACCGGATGTGACATGTACTGGTTAGCACGAATTTTTTTAAATGTCCATTTTGGTAGCTGGGAATGCAGTGCAGTTTAGCTTTGAACTGCAATTGATTTTAATTTGAAACTAGGAAACAAAGGCACATCTTTATGTTGTCATTTCAAAAGGACTACAATTTCTGATTTCAATTTAGGCAGACTAAAGCTTAATACAAGGAATTTGTCGCAAGATCATTAAAGTAAAGGCGTGTAGTTTTTATTGCCGTTTTTCCCCCTCGCTATAGGAATGGCAATCCGAGGACGTCGGGTCGGATTACGGATGTTCTAATTGATCCGGTTGGATTAGGGGTGCGTTCTGTTAATCCGACATCGGATTACACCCCGATCCGAGTCGGATTAACCCGTCGGATTAATCCGAAAGCGGATCGGATTTCGGATTATTTTTTTAAATACCCCTACAACGTAGGATAATCAGGTAAATTCTATTGTGACCTCTAAACTAAGAATACGTTTTAACCAAAAAAAATATCGCTAGATTTTATGTAATTGTTTACGCACAAGCACTTCTAGAATGTACCGGAAGCAGTACGGTGTCTTTCGCCAATTTAAGTTTTTCACCGCCCGTTCGCATGTAATAGCAAAATAGGTTCGGTCCATTTTCGGTACTCAAGTTAACTGCGGTTCAATTCCCAGGAGAGTAAAAAGAAACCAGTAAACTGGATAATTTAGAATAAAGATATATGCCAAACAGCACAACGAAAGTGAATGCTAACTTTTTGCATGCTGAAGTTCCAGTTAAGATCATTAGAAGCGTTTTTGGTCGTTTGTATTTAAAGTGCTTGGCGAGTGTTTGCTAACTTCCGCATGACTTCCTTAATTTGTATATAAATATAACAACATCATTTAAATCTGCATTGCAAAGTTACGCTAAAAAATTTGACACATTTTCCAAAAAATAATTAAAATATTTCAGTTTCTTTTTTTCTTTGTCGATGAAATTATCCCGAATCCAACTTTTGTCTCCTTCCAGTTTGTATTCAATTAAACTTGACGAAGCGCACAAATATTACTTTTAGTTACAATTCCTAAAACTTCTGGATCAACTTCCATGATTATTTAATATGATTTTCAACAAGAATCAATAATTAATACAATAACAGAAATAACACGCGTATAGGTCAAAGTTACACAGGTTATTCAATCCTTTTTCAAGCAATAAAACTTGAATATCTTTGAGTTTGCGCCAAAACTTGTATACAAAAAGCAATCCGACCGGTAATCCGAGTCAATGTTCCGGGTAATCCGATTCGGATTGCTCTATAATCCGATCCGAAATCCGATCCGTCGGATAAAAAAATTAGCCGATCCGATCCGAGAAAAATCCGACCAAATCCGACGGATCGGATTATTGTCGGATCGGATTGCCATTGCTACCTTCGCATATTTCGATGTCTGCTTAATCGAATCTTCAAGCAAATGTCGATAAATAAATTATACTCCACAACTAACCACATTTTCCTTATAGAACAGTTCGATGTCATTGCCGGATGCATTGGTCTGAACTCGCTCAATGGTGATTGGCTTGAATCTCGGTTGAGACGAGGCGAGGTTCGTTTGAATTGGACTAATTTCACAAATTGCAGCGATCAAAAATTTCACGTTCTCCGGCTTTTTCATGAAGGCAACAAATTCTGCAATCTCGCTCTCTTCGCTGGATTCAAAACTTTGGAGGTTTAAACTGAAAGAAAATAGGTGTTCATAGGCAATAGCAACCAAAAAGTGGCCGTTGTACTTTATTAGGTTAAGTGAAGCTAAATAGATTTTAATTGACATTTTTTAACATATATTACTTCTACTATTTCACGATCAATTGCTAACCGTAAGATTTTAGGTGTCGCTGTAAAAGTAACTGCCGAATTATAATAAGATTGATAATTTATATGTGATGCAAGAATTTTTTTTATTTGATTTTTTTTTAAACGACATGTAAGTCGTATTAATACTAGTACTCACAATCCGTCGACAATATGTCAGCTTGAAAAAAAGCAGAAAGTTGGAGACAGAAATTCAACTATTGGTTTTGGTAGCAATGGTTGAATCAACTAGTAGTCAAGCATTCTTAATTTTTAAAGTAGGTTTGTTAACTGATTTTACTAATCTAAACGTTTTATAACATTTGCAACATATACTATTGCCTTTTGTAATAATGAATGTTTTAATGAATCTTGTATCAGAATTTGTACACGGCAAGACATAAGGAAAAGCACTTTACTGAAGTCGCTGATTTAAGCATTGCCTTGTTTAATTAGCATATGCTGTTTTTTGAAATCGATTCCTTTACAGATCATCTAAATAAGTTTACATTGTCTCACCAACCTTCTTTATCCTTTATGTTTTGAGAAATAGCACAGCTTAGCATAAATAACATAACCTATTTTATTTTACTATATTTTGAATTTCCTCAATAAACTTAAATTAGGCAGCCTTTTGTAATCGTAGCGATTAACCCCGGGAGAAATAAAATGATGTTGCATGTAGCATAAACATAGCTTGTTCTCCTTTTTTTTTAGTCACAAATCGTTTCTTCAAATTCTAAGTTGTATAATATTAACTCACCATGGACTGCTTCCTGTCACAGCCTTTCCCGACGCGAAGTATGTCCGATCACCATACGTAAACCTTATGTTGTAATCCTAGAGTACTAGAAAGTTTAGTAACTAGCCTTGAGAAAGCCAGTATTCTAAAACAAACAAAACAATTTTTGGCTGTTGACCATGATATTGTTACCTGAGGGTGTACGAAGGCAATGGAAAGTGCAAGGACGAAGATTCCTATGGCAATTTTTTTTATCAAGAAAACTACAAACCGTATTCAAAACAAAGAAGCTTGTGCTTAGGTGTAAATTAAAAAAAAAATTACGGTAGAAATAGTTAAACTGTAGGTGTAATATTGAAGGTACCCAATAATAATACAAACTGTATGTCGTACTAGCAGGGGAAATTTTTCCTCACCCTCCTTTTCTAGGAGGCTCGAATTGAAGACGTAGTGTACACGTACACGTCTCTGACAATTGCTTTACGTCCTCGTACTCCATTCAATGAAATCTTAAGAGGGACTCCGGCGCAGATTTGCAGAAATAAACCACCTACATTTTTTTTCAGGGAAGTAGGCAAGTAGGCCTCCCCTGATTAAATTTCCTACCACTTTGTATGTAGCGATGTTAATATTGGCGTTACCTTCTTTTGAATTTCGTAACACAATTTGACCGTCTTTAATTATAAAAAACAGTCTTTGTCTCAGGGTGGGTGAAGTAAGTACATCATGGTCGTTAAACATTCAAATTAATTAAACAAGTTATGAAACTTTTCAGCTAGAAAAGTTAGCTTTAAAAAGTAGACAGAAAAGTGTGTTGGTCGCGTTGTAGTAAACTACTCTCAATTACTACCTCCTTTGTGTTAGGCACGCTTCCTAGAAGTAGAAAGTAGGATTGCGTTTTGACACAAATTTTCAAAAGTGTACTATAAATCATCCAATCCATTCCGTGAGACCTCAAGGCTCATGATAAGTAGAACTTTCACTTTCAGCAAGTATTTGATGTAGAAAAATACAAATATTTAGACTCGAAATTGAATTGCCTAGTTGAATTGCTACTCAAAAAAGTAAACGAGTCTAAATTTAAATTAACGAAAACAGTTTAAAATAAAATTTTCTAATTTTTTTTTTTTTTTTTGTTCAAATCAGGAGTGGCAAAACGCTTGTGGTAGGCAATCCAACTAAAAATAAAAGCACAATACAATTTTGGTTTAGTAACGTGCATGCTTAAAAAATAAGCAACAGTAGTATCACTTTCAAAGCTAATAAGCTTTTGGCTTGGAAGCAGCGAGTAACATAAGTCCGTTTTTAAAGCGCCAAATCAAAAGAAGTGCGATACATAAGTTGTCGTACACTAGTAGGTTGCTATTTCTAAGACAATTAATTAGTAAAGACCGTACTTAAAGGAGAAATCAACTTAAAGTTAATTGTTGTTAATGTAATGTTAAGTAGTTGAATTAGTAATCAGCATTAAAGTGTAATAATTTTTATGCGCTTTTCTCGTAGTTGCCTCGAATCTGATGCGCGGATTGCAGACAAAAGTTTTAGCGCTCTAAAACTCAATTGAATGAAATTGTGATGTAGCTCAACGTCGCTTCGAAGAACAAATTATTAGGAACTAAGCCTAGTTTTATTTTTCTTATGAACAAATTGACGTTTCAGCATAATTAATAATTATGCTGGAACATAATAAGGTTTACATACTCTAAAGCACTATTTGTTTGTAATTAACTGTCGATGGCAGGGTTTTCACATTAGTTTTAATCGAACTGCTATTCTTAAGACAAATTATTATTTGATATATTACAGTAGTTCCACTTTAAATTCTAAGAAGTTTTACGCCTCTGACTTAAGCTGAGTAGTAGGTAGCTGCGAGTAGCATATGTCCATTCTTAAAACTTACTTTTGGGTAAAAAAAGAGTCAATTTTTACGCCGCTCTCAAGGCACTTTCACTCATTAAAATCATGTCTTAGGTTACACTACTTTTTATAGTTGTAAGTAATGTTAACTTACTGGGAAAATACAGGCGCACACAGTCACATTTTCAATATATCTAGATTTCTAGTTCTAGAGTCAATTTTCTATGCACCTGTCGATCTTGCCACACCGGTGCGGTTCCCGGTGTCCAGTATTGTTACTTACTTCCGCTACTTTTTGTGGTTACGAAGAATTTTTATTTTTAGCATCGTTTCAGCGATGTAACTGCTACCAAACTATATACTACTAATTTTCATTTCATGTTAAGATTTGAATTGTAAAAATAAATTGCTTCAAGCAATTTTTGATTTTATTTTAACTTTGCAAAAACGTCTTAATATAATTTAATCATATGCCCATTTTGTCCGACCGTCCTTGTTTTATTCTTCTAGTTTTTCCACCAAATATCCAGACTATGCGCACCAGAAGCATCATGGCAAAGGCCGAAAAGCCCCGCAAACTTCATCCAAATGTTTATCGCCAGGTTGTGCTTGAGCTCTGCCAATTGCTGCGGAGTCATCCCAACCCAAAATTACCACTCGCATTCTCTACCCCTTCATGGAAAGCAACGCTTCACTTAGTTTGCCTTGCTTATACTCCATCGTAAATTGGGTATTATACTTTATTGCCCAGTTTGTGTGTTTTTGTACTTCCTTGTATGCGTATACGAAGTTTAGGCTAGGTTCCGTATGCAAAAAAATTCCTTTGTGCAAATGAAATGGCAAATCTGGATAATATTACCCGGAAGATTGAGGGTGGGTGGATTGATGGAGACTAGAAACAAAACAAACTTTAAGTGATGGCGACAGCTGCGATAACAGTTTGGTTGTTTCTAGTCACGGACATATACTAGTTCTAATGAAAAAGATACCACACTTGAGGCTGCGTGTCCACGAAGGAGGAAAAAGGCATTGAAAGGCCGTCTGCGTACTCTTTTTTACGAAATGTTTTCAGTATTGTTTTTGTATAAATGACAGAGTGTATCAAGCTTGTTGAAACAGGTAAACTAGCAGCATATCATGACTTCCTCACATTTTAATTGATCATAACCTTTTTGAAGAGTATGCGTTTCAAGCTCAATTATGCCAAAGTTTAAACTTAGACTCAAATGTTGTAGGATGACACACAAGTACGATAAACTGTTAATTTATTCTGAAAGTAAGAATGCGAGAGCTCGTAATTGAAAATTTTACCCAAATTATGATGAGGTGAATTTATTTTAAGAAAGACTTCCTAAGACGCAATTGGAAAGAAAAACTTAATATCAAGCCGATTAGTTGGATAAGCAAATCCAAATAGCACGTTTGCATTTTGTTTGTAAATTGTTTGAGTTATAAGCAAGCCAAAAAAGACAAGATGAGAAGAAACAACATATTAAATAACATTAACAAAGAGCTACCTCATTAAAATAATTGTAATATAAAAAGTCAAAAAATGAAATGGGAATTATGTAAATAGTCTATCCATAATGTATTTATTATTTACTTAGGTTTACTCTTATATTTTACTTTTATTTTCTTTCAAAATTACTTTTGTTTACTTAAGTTTTTTAACAACTCGATTCAAAAGCTTCATCAAATTGTATTCTTATTATTATTTCACGCCTTAAGCACAAAACCCAATTTTGTTTTGTTTAATTCAATTAACAGACAAAGCATTTTTGCACGCCTATTATTTTGAAGTAAAATGACACAATTATCCACGACTGTAATGTAAAGTGGGCGATATTGAGATAAAAAAATACAAAACAGCTTTGGCCGGGAGTCCTTTGTTTCACATTTTGCCAGTTTAACGAGCATCAAACCCACCACTTAAGTAACAGATATAAATTTGACAGCAGGCAGTCGCTTTTAGTATTACATAAAAGTAAATTTTTTTTTCAGAAATTCGTTTTTCAGACTCATAACAACATGAAGGGCTTCATATCAATTACGCTGTTTACTTTTCTAGATTACATTTTGGTAAGTTTGATCAAATTAGAATAAGTGATGTACAACACAACAACAAATTTTTAAATAATTTAACTTAAATGTGTGGAATAGTTACAGCAGCGTTATACATGAAAAGTTAACTTTTGATTTTGTGCCTTTGAACTTTTATAGCATAGCATTTTCTGAAATGTATTACAATTGAGTATTCCGAAATGTTTATTAATATTTAATTATATTCCGAAGTATACGCAAAAACTTCTGAATGTCTAAAATTTATAATTAACCAAGCGGTCGTATTACGCATGAAATAGCTTTATTTTTTTTACAGTATTTGTGGAGCTTGTGTCTAATTTTCTACTTTTGCTGCAAAAATATGTTTATAAAGTTTGTTTATGTAAACAAAAAAGTTTATTAGAAAATTTGCTTATATAATTATTATACGTAAATAGAATTAAAATTTGAGCTATGTAGGGTTACAAGGACCCTTAACCCCTCAGCGTCACCCCTACCCCTCCAAAGGCCCTCCGACTCCCTCTGCTCTGGGGCTCAAGCGGACCTCGCCTTGTGTTCCACGCTTCCACTCTCAAATCTGCAAAAATAAGTTGTAAGTGTATCTTTTGATAAAAAAAATTAACTTCTTCTCATACGTTCATGCGGGTTCATTTGTTAGCTTACAAAGTTTTACTAAAACGGTTTCATACTCTCCCATTTTTCTTTCTTTAGATGAAAAAAATATTACCATTAGAGTCCTGTAAAGTTACAAATGAGCCAACCTTAGCATAGTAAAGTACTTTAAAAAAAACATATGTTCCATCCTATGTTTCGTCTGAAGGCATAGTAAAGTGCGTGCTCAAGAAGATAGGCCTGCTGGATGCAAATAGAGAATTTGTAGAAGAAAACAAATACGATGTGTTCATCGAAGCCTACATTCCAAGTAACTTGGTTGACAAGATTGTTCCTAAGATTCTGCATTGTAAAAATGTAGCAGGTAAAATTCGAATTTGAAATTTAAAAAAAAATTTTTTCTAAATTTTGGTGTTTAGGAGAGCTGGACGACACAGACGAGAACTGCAAAAGCTTAGATTCAATTATCGAATGTAATGTATGTTGGAGCTTAGCGTGTCCGTAAGTTCACAATTTTGTATTTCGCTTTGTTAAGTTTAAATTTTTTGAAGTAACATTGCTCTAACTAAAGGCAATTGGCAAGTTTTTATTTTAATATTACCTTAGCTTTATTTCCAATTTACATATAACTAAGCCTAAAATTTTATAACCTAATACATACAATACCAATAATAACTAATGATGGATGGATTACATATGAATTGAGATGGTAATTGACAACATTTCGGTTGTGAGTTGACTGGGAAGTTCTTAAGAGTGAGGCTGAAGGCATTCTGAGGAGCATTTGTTAGGCAGATGCCGAACACTGCGCACCCTCCACGACTGCAACTTTCTATGCTTCCACTCACTACAACCATACCACCAGTTTTTAACTTTGGTCTTGCCGGGACTGGATCCCGGCAACTACCCGATCTAGAACAAGTGTCCTCACCCTCCGGACTACGGGCCATTGGATTCGGCCAAAAAATTCAAATTCATAAAGTTGCAGTTACATTGGGAGAGTAAAAATATTTGGTACATAAGTGAGGTTTAAAAATGGGTTAATTTAGGGCCAAGCATGCGGCAAAAATCGCTTCCGGTTTTTCCAGGGTGAAAGGTCAAAAGTCAAAATGCCCAAAGTTTTCTCCAAGCCCGCAAGGACCGCTGGGGCTAGAGGTGCCATATTTGGTACATAAGTGAGTGTTGTAATTGTAAGTTATGATGGTCGCGATGACCCCAGAGGCCCCGTTCAACCGGAAACGGCCTCGACTTCCGAAAACCGGACTTCTATTTTCTAGTAATATTGATTTTAATGAGTTTCTAATTCTAATGTTCCTACTTCCGCTACTGGTTGACCGTTTTACCACGGTTTATTATAATGTAGAATTGAATTCTTTTTAAAAGATAAATAGGGGTTGATTTGGTGTTGGTACTCAGCCCTCCTTGACCTCGGCCGAAGTCCGATCTTTTTTTAGCTGGGCAGTTTGTCCCAGTAAATTGATCAATAGTGGGTATTTTTTGTCATCTGTTATCCAAGTCTAAGAGAAGCAAAGGACGTCGTTATTGAAATGTGAATTCATTCTTTCTTTGTCTAAGTCGAACATTGTTGAGAAACCTCCAATGTTCCAGAAAGTTATTTGGCGCAATTGTCATGAAGGGATAGGGAAAGGAAAAGAGTGAAGGAAAGGCATAAGTAACTTGGTTGAGCTTCTTTGGTAAGAGGCCCTAGCTAGCGCAGTGGTTTCCACTGC
>JAQFYP010000286.1:0-26770 GCA_034694865.1 Bilobella braunerae | reverse complement strand
GCAATTAGTTGTCAAAAAAATTAGTTTTCTTAATTATTAACTTAATTAAACTAGGACAATTAAAATCCTTTCACCCAAAGTGACGTCATTTTCGAAAAATATTTCCCTTAACAACCAGAAGGCCGTACCTTATATATTCTATTTACCTTGTTTGATAAGTTTAATTTTTAAAATTTCATTTTAGGACCTAATGAATGAAATCGCCTGATGGGATGAAGCCCTTGAGAGATCGGGGATGTGTATTCCCCTTCACTTCTTCACTAACATATAGGGATATACGGCTGTAAATCTTATAATTATGCCCTTTAATCATTCCCAAATCTTAAGAATAGTTTGCAATTGACCCTTGCCTTAAAACTTGCAGAACAGAAAAATGTGAAAATGCATCCTAGTAGTTTTCGCACTCGATATTATGTGTAAATGCCATTGTAGTGGCACATTTTGTTTGCTGTGGCGCTGTGTAGCTGCATCACTTTTTTTGCACGTACCGTACAGGGCCCATCCTTGAATCGTCACAGGCAAATCAATTTCATATACGTGTCCTTGTGTTACTTATTCTTGCTTGTGTAGAACATACAGCGTAATTCTTCGAGTAGTACTTCAGTCGAACGGTCGACGCCACTAGATCACCTCGAATGGAATCCATGAGCAGTGCATTTTTTGGAAACATTGGAAGCAAGTCTTGGCATTGTTTTAGCTTCTGCGACTTCTGCGAGAAATCATGTCCGGTCTGAGAACCTTCACAAACTCATGTACATAGCGCGTCTTAACGATGGGGTAGCTTCGAGAGCCCGGTAGCATCACAAGTGGCGTAGAACAACTTGAAACGCTGTCTGCAATTAACAAATGACACATGAGAACTTTTAGTCGCGGTATTAAAAATATAACACAACAAGCCCGTCCTGGGACAGGAAGATTTTGTTCGGCTAATCAACGTCGCTCTCTCATTTATATTTGTGATAGATTAATTTGAAATTGCTCATGTATGGGAGCTGGGCAAAGGAAGAATGGTAGGACTGCTTTTGTCGAATTTAGATTTTAAACTCGTTCAATTCCCGCGTTTACTCGTTTGTTACGTACGCAAAGCCGCATATTGGCTAATCCGAACACAGGGTGCGTTCATAGTGATTGGGGTCAAGCGTAATTTTCTAAATAAAATTAAAACCAATGAAAGGATTCTTTCAATTAATTAATTCCTCCAAAACTAAGAAATTTAACCAAAATGAATGGATGGCATAACAACACTTTAGACTTGTTACCATAACGTTTTTACAAGAATCGCTCAATCCTTTAATGTTATTAAGACAAATATGCTTGACCCCGATCACTTTCAACGTACCCTAAAACCGCCATTAGAAACAAGATCTATTAAATAGGATTGCACTGATTTGCAGCAATTTTGTACTTATTTGCATTTTGTAACCTGAGAAATATTTTACGATTTGCTTTTCTTATTGAATGTAAGTGGTATTATACTTATTACTTATATACTATACTTATACTTATATTTTTGGTGTTTCAATTGCACGTTTCTAATGTGCAAAAGTTACTAGATAATATTAACCCTAATGAAAGAGTCTCTGTACATAAAAAGAGGTTTGTCTCACCACTTTTGTGTTGAGCGCTAATTTCGTTGTATCCGTCGTGCGCTGCGTTTGCTTAAGTTGACAGGAATACTCCTCGGCTTTGCCTTAGGTACATACCTATATATATTTTAATTAGCATCGTGCCACACAGCTCAACGACCCCGCCGTAGCACGAAGCCAAATCAAAAACAGGGCACTTTAATTTACCTATCACGACAAAGTGATCCTGAAAAGTCAAATGATCCGTGGAATTCTGATTGCACATTTCGTCCGTTGAATGCGAAATTTTTTTCGGTCGCTCCCTTGAAGTTATCTAAAAAAAAAGGTAATTACAAAATTCAAACTATTGTTTCAAAAGTATAAAGATATCAAAATCCAAAGTGGTGTAATCATGGAAACGATTTCAAGGAAGGAATTTCAATTTTACTTTAAATATTTAATTTAATGCTTCATGACAAATGTTAAATTTTAGTTGAACAAAGTTAATTTTACCTTTAGATAAATATGAACGCTTTGCTTAGATAGTCGGAACTTACAATTTCGGATCTTTAGCACTCGATTCGGCCATTAAATACAAGATTTTCGCTCAACGACGAACGAGAAAATTTTGTCTGTTCCTAAATCAGAAGAGTCGTATGTGTAAATTTCTTTAGTTTTCACTACGGAATAAAACATACACCATAATTTACGCCTTCGCATTCCAGGAAAAATCATAGTCTATGGCTTCCGAGGCCTTGAGAAAGAAGAATTTTTTAGGCCTCTTTTGTTCCGACGCATTAATTAAGCAAAGGATATTATGACTCGCAATAGATAATTCACAAGTATAACTCACCATAAATTGTATTCTAATTTTATACAGGCCCTGTTAACGGTTCACTACTTTTGATAGTATCCTTCCAAAAACTTTTTTGACACTATAATTTAGTTTTAATGAAACATTTCAAACCAGTTTTGGAACCACTCTCGCCGTCACTTGATTCTCTAAATTCTATGGTTAACATGGCAAGGGTATAACTCCTCTTTCGATATATGAATTATCCTCCTCTGATTCGATATATTCATTATCCTCTTGTGATTCGATAGTTGCAAAAGGCTTCAGTGTGTGGTAGCATTGAAGTCTCGTCCACCTGAACCTTATGCAAATTATAGGTTGTTTTCCCACAGGTGCAACTAATCACGAACCCAATGCAACCAGATTCTTTGAAACAATGACGGAAAAGTAATTCAAAAATTAAAATAAACACATTTGCGCCGCTTTAAAATTATGTCGTTATTATATATTATACAGAATTTCATTAAAAAATGTTGAAAATGAAAAAAAAGTTAAGACCAAAACGTTTAACAAAGAGAATACGGGAAAAAATATTTTTTGACGCCGATAGCACATGTTCATACACAAACTACGTTTCAAAATTAAAATTCTTATTGGTGAGATTGTTGGTACGAGTCGTGTCAAATTAGGTTAATTGTTGTTATTGAGTGCAACGCTGAAGCTTTTGCACATTTTGTAATTTTCATTTTTGAAGAAATTAATTTTAATTTTTAGTGTAATGTACGGGCAGCGGCTGCAGTGGGCACTCGTCATCTTCAATTTAATCTAATTCGGTTTCATTATAATTTCGGGGTTTAATTTTTTATTTTTTTTTTCAACATTGCTGACAGAATAAGTAATAATCAATATAAACCTGAATACAATAGAGCTTTGAAGAGGTTGGGAACGCAATTTTATTTTTCAAATGCACGCACACACAGATGTCAAGGTTTTTTTTAATTTTGGTGATTTTTGAATAGTTCCAAAATAGGATATAGCGCGAAAGCTATATTCTAATAATTTAGGATAGTTAATCTAAAGCAGTTTTTTTTTCAATTAAACGATAATTATATTTAAATGACGAAATAAAAAATAAATAAATAAAATCATGATAAAGTTCAATTTAATTACATGACTTGATTACTTTTATTGCACTGTCGGTGGGCATTGAGAAACACGTAGTTTCCCCCAAATCTTTGGTACAACATGACTACGGCAATTATTAATTCAAATTTACAAAATATTTTACGAACCTACAATTTTACCTACCTAATATTTTGACCGTAATTACAAGAAAAGTTAGGGATTTGACTTCGGCGCAGTAAATACATTTGTGTGACATAGGAACATATGTTGATTTCCTAAATACCTGTACAAAAACCGTGTAGAATGTATACTAAAATACTCAACAAACACGATTAAAATCCCAGAAACCGCGGCGGTGGCGATGGCGACGGACTTTTAGTCTCCCGTGGATCAGGATCTTTCTTGCTTGCACACACCGTGCACTGTCGCACTTTGATTGCGTGGTCATTGCATGCAAACATTTTGCATTTGTCGCACCGTGTCCTACTCGACTTTTGCTTACGCGCAGGCAATGGGCACAGAAGGCAGCGGCCCTGCCTCTGGCTCAGGAACGCATTGGTCAAGGGCACGACCGTTCTTTCAGCGACCGGAAAACCCATGATGGACAGTGCGTTCTTCGTAAACGTTGGCAGCTGATTGGCCCTTGAGCTTTGGGATCTTTGAAGCAAAATGGGCGCCATCAGCGCTTCTGCAACGCTGCGCAGAAACGTTTTCCGACGCGGAACTTGTCCAGTCTCAGCTACGGAGCGCATCTTGAAGAGGAGGTAGGCGTTGAGTCCTGCAATGTCACACACGGCATGGAACAACTTGACAGGCCACCTGCAATTTTATATATGAAAGTACAATTTTTGCATACAATTAGCATCTTACTAACATAGAACTTCAATTTGTATTGTTTATACTTATAAAAAAAAAAAAAATTTATACTGTTGTATTCATGTTGATGATCATGGGCGTTCCTTATATCAAATAAAATGATTGATTGACTTCAATTTGTATTTTAGTCACGTGACGCGAAAAAGTCAAAATATGCAATTGTCGAGCAGTTTTGTTTTGTAGCAATTTGTGACTTAAGACGGGCTTGTTTTGCATTCTTTAGAAATTCAGCATGCAAAAACGTGTACAAAAAAAAACTCTAATTATGATATGGAAAAATTTAGGGTAAAGGCTCTCCATCATAATAAAAATACAATAAAAATGTAATAACATAATCAAAATTACACACCAAAAAAGTTGAACCTAGCGTGATTTGAACACACCATTTCTTGTTGGACATACATACGCTCGACCTAAACCTAACTAATCTCTATTATGAAAGCAATTGCGACAGATTCTTTGGCGTTTGAAACGTAAAAACGTTTTATGAAATGAATGTAAAACATTTTGAAAAGTCTCTGCGCATTGCGTTAGTGATATATTGCATCACCTTCTAGTGATGCGTTGACAACTGAGATTTTGCATCATTTGATCTGCTGCGTCGACGCCCCCTTTCGTCATGTTGTAGTCCAGAATCATCTGCGGCTTCTCCTTCACCGACGGATTGATCTTTGCGTCATGATGCGCAGTTGAAAGGAGAACGACGCTCTTGTTCTTGCGTTGGACGTAGGAAACCTACGCAATCGCAATTAGTGTCAGCCTAAGCAGCCCGTTCTGGGACGAATTAGGCACGGTATACAGAAAAGAGGACGTAAGTGTGCCTACCATGGTGAAGTGATCCTGAAAGGCAAACATCGAGGACTGAATTGGGCGCTTCTTTCCTTCTGCAAACTCAGGAATGACGTCCATCCTGTTTTTGTTGAGCGTTCCCAGAAGCGTCAAGTTTTGGTTGCGCAACTCGTCACCGAGGCTTTTTGACGTAAAGAAATTGTCGGTGGTGACGCGTCGGCCGGTGTGGAAGTAGGGCTCCACCAGCCCCAGCACCACCTTCTTCCCCAGCTCCCTCTCCACCGACTCACCCACTTTCCCCTCGTAGATGCACAGGCGCAGTACGTAGCCCGTCCTGGCGTCACAAAGGGCCCAGATTTTCATGCCGTATCTACGCATAATTAGAATTAACAAGCATGCCCGTCTTATCACAGGAGTATTTTAATTGAGTAATAAAAATTTTGATTTTAAGTTAGTTACAATTTACAAACATTGCTCTCAACTTAATTCGACACACTACAAAAATATAAGTCTAAAAAATACGACATTTGTGTGTAGTAACTTACTTGCCAGGTTTTGACTTCATGTAAACGCGAAACTTGACGCTTCCTCTGTATCTAATTAGCATTTCGTCCACTACCAGTGTGTCATAGGGACAAAAGCACGACTGGATGTTCTTTACGAACGGTTCAAATATTTGGGAAATGTAATCGAGCTTAGACTGCGCTTCTCCAGCTGTTTGACGCTGCAAACGGTCGTCGAATCGAAGGTATTTTTGTATTGCTGCAAATCGCATAAATGACATGGTTGCCACAATGCCTGGAATCGCGTACTTGGCGTCTGGAACCCAGAGATCAGTCAGCGCAGTGTGCCTGAAAAAAAAAGTGTTTTTTATATTGTGAACCAAACAAGCCTGTCCTAGAACAGGCGGATTTTAGCTCGAGTCCGTTTATTTCAGTCGAAAAACAGGCTGGTTTCAAGTTTGTAAAAATTTTAAGTTTCTTTTCAAAAATCTTCTATTTCAAACAATTTGTATTTTCCTTTTGAAAAAAAAAAGAGTGTGATTTGCTAACCTCTTTTTGTCTGCACCCAGGTAGAGAAGCATTCCAATGAAGGCGTATGCCTCGTCCCTTGTCAAGGGCCTCCACTTACTGTCGTTGGTACTTGACGCAAAGGCGTTGGTGTGCGTGACCATGACATCCACCATGTCAGGAGAAAACATCAATTTGAAGAGTTCCACCGGAGTCAACTTGGCATCCTTGGCTGGGCCAGTCACCCCGCCCCCTTCAACAGGGCCCTTGTCCTTGGTTTTCTGTGGGGTGGGAACGACGTTGGTCCAGAGGGTGCCGTCCTTGGCTCGGTACGTTGCCATGGCAACCGGTTTTGCGTCAACCATTGTATAGGGCGCAGATGATGCTTTACCACCTCTCTTGATGCGTCTTGGTGAAAGAGGCAGAGAACGCTTCTTTTTCAATTTTAAATTTGGCAACGCCTGCGTCATTAAAAACACGTTAGTTGCCAATTGTGCTTAATTTAAAAATCTGAAAAATTCCCTATTTTTTCTAAAACATTTCTAAAGTATTCCAAAACTAAATTGAAAAAAAAATGCATTCCGAGTCCAGTGTAAATTGATTTTACCTTTGGCGGCAGTTTTGGACGCTTTGTGTCCATTTGTGGTTCATACGATTTGTCATCGATATCTTCATCGCTGCCCTCTGATTGGCCGTCATAATTCGATCCATCATCCAATAGAAGATTTGTATCACTGTCGCCCTCTTCTAATTCGTCCTTCTCTAAAAGTGAATAAAAGTTAAAGAAGTGTTATTCATTTTGCAGTTGTATAAAATAAAGTTCTAAATTAGATACATCAAAGTATCAAAACCGGGTTTTGCTACAAAAAAAACTAAAAACAGACTTAAGCGATATGTTTTTTTTTAATTTTATTGAAACTTTTCAACTTTTTACTGTTTCAAGTGTTAATTGACATTAAGGATAGTTGCGCTTGCACAGGATATTTTCACAACTAACTTCAAGAACTTACCGTAGATAGCATTCTCGTTTTCAACACAACTCCCGTTTATTTCAGTACTTTTGATACAAATTTTGCTAGACAAAATAATAAAATAAACTTGTTTTCCATATATTAATGTTTATACAAATTAAAAAAAAATAAAAAAAAAAATCACCTTGTAATACTGTCACCGTTAATTGCCTCTTCGTCGTCCATTAGTGATACAAGACCGAGGCTAAATTCGGCTTCGACACTATCTTCTTCATTATCCTGCTCACATTCGATAGGGATATCGAATATTTCAATGTGTGGCAGAAATCTATTTTCATCTACTGCAACTTTGCTTGAAACGTGAAAAACGTTTTTCTGAAGATTCAACTGCACCAGCGAAGGTTCGAGTACCACTGCATCCTTTCCCTGCAGAATGTGCTCAGCAACTTTCGACGACAGCAGGCAACGCTCAGCGTATTCTAAAAAAAATCAAAGTTGCATATAAGAGCAGTATTTTCAAGTAATAGTTCTAAAATCGTGCGTGCTAGTTATAACTAGTTTTACAAATAGTTGAAAAAATCTACAAAAAAAAAAGTATATCAGCAGTATAAAACAGTAATATTTACGGTATTCGTTTAAATCAAGTAAAGTTATGAATGCGAAACATTTATATAATGCAGCTTATATAACAAAAAATACAAAGTTAACATATTTCCTTACTATTTCCGCTACCTTTTTATGGAGCAGGAGAAAGTCAAAATAAATTTAACTTTGAATTATTTACATTCAACTTTGAATATTTAAATTTAAGTTTGAATAATTCGTTTAAAGTTAACTAGAGGTGCTTTTACCATTGGCTACTTGCATCTGGAAATGAATCCTATATTTCTCATATGACTCGTTTTCCTTGTTGTCTTGTTCTGCGCAAAGCGTTTCGAACTGATTGGTCGCTGATTCTTGGAGTTGAACCACTTGCGACATAATGTTGCCAATTTTGTTGCGCAGTTCCGTTTCAATTTGAAAGAGTTGCTCACGCAGGGACACGATTTCAATGACGGATTTGAGGCACCCACTGCAGAAGGGAATACTGACGGATTCCGAGCAGAGGCCCTCAAGGGCCCCCCACGTGACCCTTAGAAGTTGACAGAGCACTTGGAGGATGTTGAGTCTCTCGTCAGGGGTGTCAGGGAGCCCTTGAATCTCAAGGACGCTGCCAAGGGCCTCACTGGAGATTCTATACCGGTTGCACAAGAAGCATTTGTCCTGCTGTAGGACTTTGGAGAAATGAGTAGCATTAGTTGTACTACATGCCATTGTCACGTGGTTTGAAAATCAACTAGACTATTTTAACTGTCTATCTTAATTTATTAATTAAGCAGTTAATTGATTAATTAATTGAGCACATTTTTAGGCAAACATACTGGATACTGCACAGCTTTCACAGCTGTGAGATATGTTGGCAGGAAATGCTTTCTCCCAACCCCCTCCTTTAGTTTGGCGTCACCCTATTCCACGTAACCACTTTAATTTTGTCTTGAAAATTACTTCAATCTTATTTCATTTTCATGTTTACTATTTTGTAAATTGTGATTTTTTTTAAAAACATTTTTCTTTACTTTTGTTATATTGTTTGTTTGATTCCTTTCATTTTTACAATGCAAACAACCCGACTTGATTTACTTCGATTCTTTTTTATTATTAATGGAAATGGGAATTTTGTAATTGAAATAGAAACTGCAATTAATTATGTATTAATTATAATTAGTATTTGAAGACATTCTAACCAATTTGTTTCAATCAATTCCCAATGAGTTTGCTATAAATGTTTATTGATTGCAAAAATGACCTTGACCCATCTAATTCTGCCTTTTTTTCTTGTTAAGTGCAATTTTTAACTCTAAACCAGACTTTTTCATGACAAGTATTTAAAAAAAATCAGGCATGTGCTTGAATAGCATTATTCGATTTTTCAAAAGTCGAAATGAGTTATCGTGTTTGATTTACTTTATTACTCCTTTACAATATCTTTGCCGATAATTAGAAGCATTAATTAACAGTAAACGGTAATATTTTCGGTTTATTTCACAGTTACTACGGGTATTTTATAATTACCAGAAACAATATAATTATACTTACAAAATGTATGTAAATTCATAAATGTACCAATTTATAGTGACTCAAGATCAGCACGAACTTCGTGTTTTGTGTCGTTAATGCTTAGATTTACGCTAATTATTAACACAAGGTTTACGAAAAATGAATAAAAACTCATTTGAATATACGTTGATTAATACATTTCATTATTTTGCTTAATTCGCGCAATAGAAATTGCATAATTGTGAATTCCTAACAAAGCATTCTAATTTACAATTGTTTCGAAGTCAAAGTCAATGCGTACCTTTATTAAATTGTAATAAACTTAACAGCATGATAAGTCAGTCTGGACTCTACGAATCTAGCCTCGCATCTAGAAGCGGTGCATCATCGCAACTGTATGTGTGTGTATCGCCCACCTTTCAGACCTGGTCTTTTTTGTCATCTGATACAATGAAATTATCCTTACAATATGCGAGCCTCTCGCAAGGTGTGTGAAAGCGGTGTTGCCAGTGTACCATGTATTACGCAATAAGATGATGTAAAAATCAAGAGAAAATGAGTAAAAAGGTAAGATACGCGCACTTTTAAAATAATAAAATGCTTTTCCATCCCTAAAATGACAGAATTGAAGACTTGGCATATTATTGGGAGAGTCGAAATTGTCAATTTACATATACTCTAAACAGTTGGCGTTGACGTTTAGTGAAATCATTCAAACTACCAATTACAGGGACTGTAATACGGATCGAAACGATGTATTGCGTCAGAACATTTCGCGAAAGCATGCTCCGCACACATTCCATAAATTGGCAGTGCTACTTAGGTCCAATATACCTACAATTGTCCCTGTTAGAGAAATGGATTAATTATTGTAAGCATTATCGCCTTCATGCACGCTTTACTGTTCTTGTGATTACTAGAAGTCGACGAGGAAGTGTTTGGAATAAGAGAGAGAGCTTATTCTATACCTATACAAAATGTGAAATGCACCAGTTGTGCTAGAAAGTCCGTTTTTTATTTTAACGTAAATTTCCCTCGTTATGTGAATGAGGTAAACATGAAGCCAAAGCAACCCATTCATTATCAGAACTGCTATAATTATTCTACGAATTGGGATACTGGTGGAGAAGAAACAAAAATGTTGATTTAGGGAACTTTGGACTTCGATTTTTACACAGATTGGTCGACTAAAGGCTTTTAATTTCTTTGAGGCTTTGAAAATGTCGAACAAAAACAAGTTATCTTTGCCTGGCTGCTAATCTCCATAACGTCAATTGGAAAATTAGTAACCATTTTCTTAATCGACTTTATGCTTCGGGAGGCGCTTCAAACTGCGGTAGAAGTGGGATGCGCTTTAAAGTGTACTTTATAGTGCACGTATGTTTTTAGTTGGAGGCTAGTAGTGGCATGGTTAGCTGCGAAACTCTTAGCCAAATTCTACAAATAATGCAGCACGAATAAGAATACAACAATACTCCCAACGTGGAAGACTGTATGCCAAAACAAACCAGTACCCTGCTTCATCTGCATAATTGTCATTGGCTACAATTATGCCTACTTCCTAATCCTTTTTGAACTACCGCATGAAATTTGTGTGTAATGTTTCTCCCGGAATGGCTTTCGTAAAACTCTCCTCAGGCACAGGTTGTTCCTAAGATTACGCATGGAAGATACGTTTATTACAACGCCATGTAACAGAGACGCTAGATCAAGGGAAAGGACATTAATGGCATGACAACAGCAAAGTCCACAAATAAAGTATAGAAAGTGCATAAACATCATTCTGAAACGGATGATAACTATGAGTAAACTTTTACCTTGCTTTGATTTGTTATCAAAACTTAATGGAATAACTTTCTTCTAATAAATCTTTAAACTCTTTTGCGACATTATAATTGCTGTCATTTTCACGTATTTCAAGCATGCAAGCATATTCAAATCAATTATATGCCTGAGGCTAATTGGTAATTTTACTCTTGACAATTTTATCAGATTCTTCGAATTAATTGAAATTGAATTTGGTTAAAATAATTAATTGAGCAACTGCATGAAAGTAGTCCAATTTTTGTAAAAAAAAATCATGACGTATCAAAAGTATTGTTACGGAACATCTTCAGAATTAGGTATTAAAAAAGAAAGGGAAAGCTCACGGAAAACTTTTTCGAATACCTCAACTTTACAATGCCGTGCCGTGATGAATGTCCAGTTGAATATGGAATTTTTTATAAATGTTCCATGTCTGCAGAACGGGATGAAATTACAATGGAATTTGCCTTGCCTACGGTGAATAAGAATTTGACGCGAGTTGAGGCTGATCCTTTTACCTAAATGGTCAAAAATGGATCAAGGACATGAGAACTTAAATACACTGGCCCCACCCTCGCTACAATTTCCATTGAAGATGATTGTGTATACGAGACTCAACACATCAGGCCAATAAGCAATTTGTAGCTTACAACTCCGTCAACCTCTTTTAAAAATGTTGACCACTTTTTTAAAGTGAATAATTGCAGAGTCTCAGAAGTCGGTGACGAAAAAAAATTTATTCAAGTTAAGTTCTTTGACAACGAGTACTACGTGTAGTGCTCAGGAAGGCACTATTTTTTTTAAAAAGAGGAAAGTGGAGTGCCCTGACCACGTATTTACCTTGCCACTGTCCTATACTTTCATCTTAACGATGTGGAGTACAAGGGAAGTATCATACAAGTAATTTATAGTGAGCGGGAGTACCCCTTCTTGAAGGATCATATCAATTGACACTTGAATCCTCGTGTCAATTTGAGTAATGTGGCTGGCGAACTTAATGACTTTTGGATAAGCAGCAAAAGTCCATTGAAGAAGAAGCGAGAGATTTAAAAGTAATTGAGTTTGGTCATAAAACCAACTTAATGCTCATCGCTTTTGGAATTATTGGGATTTTAATCTCAATAATTGCTGTCCTGTGCCTTGGGCTCTATTGTACAAATAAAGCCAAAAATGTGAAGAAGGTCTGTGCGGAAGAGGTTCCCTTGAAAGAAGTTCCTTTGAAAGAGGTCCCTTCGAAGGATGCAGCAAAGGAAGATCAAGGACATCACTTTGTTATCATAGAGTAGTGTTTTGTTTAAGGAAGGTATTGAAAATATTGAAAAAGAATGTGCTGAGAGGTGAGCATCTCTCTCCTTGTGCTCTTTCAATTAGATTCTTAGATTAAGATGTCCTTCTCATTGACTCTTCAAAATTGAATAAATCAAACTGTTAAGTTAGTGCAGAAAAAGCCTCTGAGTTGAATTTGCAACTTTTTTTTTAACAAAAATCAGCAACTCACTTAAATGGAGCATTATTTATATAAAACTTTTGATTGATTTAGCTGTGTGGCACTTTACAATGAGCGGCGCCTCCACTTCGTCAAATGCTGTGCAACAAGGAGCAGGTAAGTGTAAATAATGTAAATGTTTTTGTTTTATAGTTTTAGGAGCGTTTTAGAAAAATTTGTGTGCAATTAGATCAGTATGTTCTCAAATTGATGAAGAGTGACTTAGACACCAATGACTTAGTCAAATTATTGAGAGAAGTTGCTAATGGAGAACATATCTGAAAAGTTTTGAATGAGGAACCCCATAATCCTATTAGCGGATGCGTATGCTACCTTATTATAAAGTTCTTATTTATTAAGCCCACTTATTTTTACTTAAAAGTTTGTACTATGTACAAAACCAAATGAGGAAATCCATAAACAATTATTACTACATAGGTAGCTTTCGTCCAAAAATGCTATAATTTAAAGTAATGAGATTTGGTTCAACACGGGTCGCTAAAAATTTTTGTAGGGGAAAATTAGACAAAAATTGTCAAAATTATCAATTGACCTCTAATTAAAAAAAAACAAAAGGGCTCCTGTAAACTTTGACACCAGAGTCAAAGCCCATGATCCCCACTACAAAACAAAGTCAAACCTAGGGTCGGGACAGGTCGCCGACGGGTCGTTCAAGCGGGAGGAGAAGATTTGGAAAAATATGCTGAAAACTTAATGAGAGATATCAACTATTACGAACTAAACGAAGCGTATCGTATGTCAGCTCATAGAATCGCACAAAAACAACGCTTACCGTGTTTTCAGTTTTTTAAAGCAAGGAGACAATATCTGACCGACACGGAGAGATACAAAAACAAAGAAGCTATTTCAACAAATCCTGACATGACTGAAAACGAATACTATTTTCCAACTGTTCTCGATGTGCTACAGATTACGTACATTTCATATTTTCTACTACTTTATCTTTATCTATTTCTTTAATTCCGGAATCTCAGTTACCTGATTTTACACGAAACTCAAATGCAGTCTTAGAAAGTTACTTCCGCACGCTTAAATTGTTTATTCATAAAATTAGAAACGTGTTTGGACCCGACTTCATCATGAACAAGCCGAATTTGTGACTGGAGTTCTAAAAAAGTGCTATTTGAATGCTCAGACACACAAGACAACTCCTAAACGGAACAACAAATCTAAAATGTAAAAAATACACACACAAACAAACTCCATCTCCATCTCTTCAAAACCACAAACCTCGAGTTATCGAGGTAAAGACTCTGATGACGAAGTTCACTCGCAGGTGCAATGGGATAGGAAACCCACAAAATGGAGTTATATTGCCAAAAAACCTGTGATCCACGAAAACAAACGAGCGAAATCAGAAACAGGCCAACGAAAAGCAAAAGACAAAAATTCAATGTTCAAAAATTCCTCCAGAAAAGCAACACAAAACCATAGCAATTACTGATAGTTTTGTGGTTGAAGATGAAAAACCAGGTAGTAAATGGATTCAGCATGACATTTACAGAAATCCTTGCGGCAAAATACATGACCTGGCAGACTATCCTGATGATGGATGGGTAAACTATAATGTTATTTATGCCTATTTGAGTTTAGTTGGAGAAATGCACAGCCAAGGAACGCATAGAATTATTAGCTCCATGGCTTTTATTTGCCAAACCCGCAATCAAGAGCTCATGACGGTAAACGTCACAGAATTCTCTGTGTCTCAGGTAATTGAAAACGTCTTCCAAAAGACTGAATTTGAAAAAAAAATTAAAAGGCATTTTAATACCAATTTCAACTGGAAGCCACTGGTTTTCAATTCTCATCAAGATAGCTGAAACAAATATAGCATATATCTACAACTACAGGGATGGATCGTGGGGCGTCGATAAGTACGCCAGGCTAGTGACTGTAATTTGGAGGTAATTTGGGCCAGTATATGGCGTTCAAGACCGCTTGAAATTTCCAAAAGTTCAAGAACAGCGAGACGGAAACTCGTGTGGTACACATTTGATTATGCACGCAGAAGATTGTTTTTCGGGAGAACCACAAGACTATTTGACAACGTCAATACAGAGAAAGCGCATCGAAGTTCTCAGAGCTCTATTAAATACCACGGGTTTAGGACGAGAATATCTTGGAGAGTTTGGAAAAGTCGACGAACAATTGATAAAGGAAACTTCAAAGTATGCCATCAGGAAAAAAGCTCAATCTAAAAAGGTAAATGGTCTAATTAGGTATACGTAAATGTTCTAAAAAGCAACAACCTAAACTTTGAGTACTTTGGTTTTTCTTTACAGATTATGCAGACAGCTAGCCTTGGATAAAAAAAAGTAACTTGGGGAACATTATCTATCACCCTTTCATTTATTTAAAAATAAGCTTCACTGCGCTAGCTAATATTATTCAGCATTTTGTGTTTAGATGACAGATGAAGTATATGATAAATGTTATTCCAAGCATTAATTATAAATGATTCCAATTTTGTAACGCGCCTTTGGTTGAACACCGCCTGATATTTAATCATCCAACTCAAATCACTAAAATTTTCACTTTTTATATAGAACAAAACAGTTTGCGTATGGATATACAAAAATTACATTTTTTTATTATAAAATCAAGTTTTTTTCTTGTTAAAGTATTTGTATTATAATATCTTATTTAACTGGCAGGGGAATTTAAAGGTACAATTTCGATTCAACCAATACATTAACACATATAAAATCAATAGGATTATTTTAGATAATAAATTATTCTTATTACCATTTTAACTCATCAACATTTCACTATGGAATTTCACTGGAATAAAGGTAGTAGAATTTGTTGTAATTTATAATATTAAAATTCGACCTAATTTAACTATGATCATTATTCATTTAATTGCAATAATTTAATAATTCCTAAATAATTTACATTACAAGCAATATTATTCAAATTTGTTGCCCAGCACTAAATTGATTCAGAAAAGTTCAGTGAAAGCAAAAAAACGGGTTTAATGCCCAAAACAGTGGCCGGGGAAAGCATAGTGAAAGCAAAATCCGGTTCTATCTTGATCTACGTCGCAGAGAAAAGTAGTAAAGGAATAAAATGCTTAAATCGATGGCCGAACCACTTTTGTGTGGATCTTTTATTACCTTATCATAAAACCGGATAATTTCAAAAAATCTCACAGTACAAAAAGTACAAATCTCAAAATTTGGCTTTTCGGCTTTAAGATTTTAGCATATATAATAGTTATAATGTACGTTGCATTATGAATTGTTTGATATCTTAAGACAAACTGAAAAAAGAAGGCATTATGCATCCAAGTCATCTTCATGCTCATCATTGTCAATTTCCATATTTTCTATTGGTAATGCAGGTCGAGGGGTAGGGAGTCGTGAATTGTAGCGTTAATCCAATTCGTGCCGATGACCGAAGTCGCTATCAAGGAAGAAAACATTTATGTTCAACCGCTGGAGTAAGCCATAAGCCGGCATTTTTTTCGGTCGTACTCTTGAACGCGACGTTCAACATTTGGAAGCGTTCTTTTTAGGAAAACCGAATCAGTAAAATCTAATGCCATTGCTGGCTAAACTCTCTAAACTAAACTAAAGCCTTCGAGATCAGCGATAAATCCTTGCCAACGCTTACAAACTTAAAAATAGCGACACTCGAATCATTATAAAAACATCTTCCTCTAAGAAAAAAAAAGAAACTTGGTCAGATTAAAAACACAACTCTATTTATCAATTCATTTCTGCTCAAACCCCAGAGGATTGGAACAGGTCTACTACATTAAAACCAGGAAGGTTGATGTCCCTATAGAAAACATGGAATAGAAGAAACTTGCATCTAGCCAACTTCCGGATCCTCCCAATCGAGATATGACAAACTCAACCATCATACTTTCTGTTTTACCTCGGCAGAATCTCCACCACGAATTCTCCCACGACAAAGCAGAGCTCAAGGACTAGACAGTCCGGAATTCAATGATGATCAGCCCATGGATCTAGAAGAAATAGAATACCAATCTCAAATACTTACGAAAAATTAAAAGAAAAGCACCTTTGTCTCCAGTGTCACTCCAGGTACTGGATTTCATATCCATCAACCTTCAGAAGACAGAAACAAACACTTCTATTAACTATTTAAAGAGGCTGCGGGTTCAAACCCACGTCGGGTTTTGCAATTTATTTCTATAAATGTAAAAAATTTTGTCATTTAATACAAACTTTAAAAACAAAACTTTAAACAGATATAACGAAAAACGAAAAACTGAACTGCTTTCTTAAAAAAATTTCTTAAGAAATTTTTTTCGAATAGCAGGGGGAATATTTCTCATCAAAAACGCCTCCGTAAGTTGCGTTTTTAGGCGATGCCAAAATCTGCCACGTCCTCCTGGAAGGGCACGCTGCACACTCCACAGAATTGTTCCAAATTCAAGATTACTAGATTTTTAACTCCAAATTAAGACATGATCAATATTTAGCAGCTAATGCTAGAACAAATAAGAATACACAAGATCCTCTTGTTATTATCTAGGCCAAGCTTCTAATTGTAAGTATAAATACCCGAGTTATTATATAATTCGACAGGAAATTCTCCATTAAATGAACTTTGTCGCTCATCAATAAAACCAACAAGTTAAGAAGTTGTTATTCACGAATCACGATCTAGGAACCGAGCATACGCATTTGTTATCACAACCACCAACCCAAAGGGGTGACTATGCTTAACAACACAAGTGAATAATTACAATGATAGTAGCAGTTAGTTCTTAATGGTATGTATACAAAGCGCAATGTCGTGATTGCCATCCGGGTGCGAGAGGTTCTACAATATTGGGTGTTCTTTACTCCCTTCACCTTTGGTTTCAAATTAATAATTAAATTTCTTATGCAGTATAAAAATAGTTTTGTACCAGAAAAACCTAGATAATTTTTGTAACATAATCACAAGAATAAAATTTCTGAAAAATTCGCTACAATATTGCTAAAAATGAAATGACGCGGAAACTATCTGATCTTCCAGTGCAACAAAACCGAGTTTTTACTGTGAAAAAGTACGTCAAACCCTCGAAAAACTAAAATCATCAGATGCATCGCCTCCAGGTGCAATGCAATCAGTGGCGGGATCATCGCCTCCAGATGCGGAGAGCCCAGACTGTTAGATGACCTGATTACATTTGATGCACTGGCTATGAGCATTGTGTAACAAAATTTTACCGAGACGTTGGAATAACATGACTGCGATAATTATTGGTTTAAATTCATAAAGCGCGCCTCAAATTTACAGCTGTTTTTGCATGCAATTATACGACTAATTTGGTTTTGATTTCAGCGTCATAACATTAGTAATATATGCATTTCTAACAGACAAACCTATTTCTATCACTTTTTTCTTACAATAATTGTACTCTTACATTTAACACACGTACAATTAAACATTCAACACAAAAACAGGTATGAATGCAAATCTTTGTAAATACCAGTTGAAGTCAAACATTTATAGTAGAAATTGTCGCAAGCATTAAATACACAAAAACCGTCCAGATGGTTCCTCATCACGCTTAGGCGGGTTCGGTTGTGCTCCTCCTGCACAGACAGTGCAGGTTCGCACTATGACTGAATGTGTCTTGCAGGCAAATAATCTGCACAAATCACAGCGTACCCTGGCTGTTTTTTGTTTGCTCGCCGCCCCAGGGCAGAAGGTGCAGCGCCCCTGCTCCTTCCCTTGCTTCCCATTGGTCGGTGGCATGGGCGGGGTTACATCAACTGGAAAGCCCATGATGGACATGGCGTTTTTTGTAAAGGTTGGAAGCTGATTTGCGTTCTCGTGTAGGGATCTCTCAAGCAGAATTGGCTTCATCAGCGCTTCAGCAACGCTGCGCAGAAACGCTTTTTGTGTCGGAGCCTGCCCAGACTCTTGTACAGAGCGCATCTTGAAGAGGAGGAAGGCGTTGAACGCCGCAATGTCGCAAATGGCTTGGAACAACTTTACAGGCCACCTGTAATTTTAAAAGCACTATTTCTTATGGCCGTACTTGCGTATGTAATTGGCCGCACAAAAAGTCACCTAAACTTCATTCAGCGCTTAATTTCCGTGAAAGATGAAATAACTCATTTGATTTTAAAATTTAGGGCATGAGGACGCATAAAATAAAGCCTGCCATATTGCGGGCGTGTTAGGCTAGTTTTACTAACCCATAGCGGTACTGCGCGTTTTGACCTAGGACGTGACCTCGAATTTGAGACCAAAATTTCGTACCTTCGAACAGTCATATTTGAAATTTGTGTCCTTGGGTGGGCTTGTTTTGCATAATTTACAACTCCCAACCAACCAAGGTACCTGCACTTAATTTTACTTATTTATTGCTATTGAATTTTTAGCTGCATCAATTAAACTTAAAAGATTACCAAAATTACCCCAAAAAAATGAAGGTATAGGATTCGAACCAATGACTTTGTGCTGGATAGCAGCTGAGAAAAACAGGCGCTCTAACCACTAACATTCTGTAATACGTTTTTTTCTGCAATGTGAAACATTACGAAAAAAACGTCTCGCTGTGTGTATCACACAGCGTTTGTATCTACCTTACCTTCTAGCGCTGCGTTGACAACTGAGACTCTGCATCATTTTGTCCGCTGCGTCAACGCCCCCTTTCGTCGTATTGTAGTCAAGAATCATTTGCGGCTTCTGTCTGACCCATGGATTGACCTTTGCGTCATGATGCGCAGTTGAGAGGAGAATGACGTTTTTCTTATTGCGTTGAACATAGGAAACCTGCGCAGTAACAACCATGTCAAAGTTAACGCGCCCATTCTCAGACAAGGGCACCTTATCCATAAAAAAGAGACTAATGTATGCTTACCATGGTAAAATGGTCCTGAAAAGCTAACATTGAGGACTGAAGTGGTCGTTTCCTTCCTTCAGCAAACTCTGGAATGACGTCCATCCTGGTTTTGTTGAGCATTCCTAGAAGCGTCAAATTTTGGTTACGCAACTCATCGCCGAGGGATTTCGACGTAAGGAAGTTGTCGGTGGTGACGCGACGCCCCGTATGAAAGTAGGGCTCGACTAGACCCAGCACCACCTTCATCCCTAGCACCTCCTCCACAACGTCACGCACTTTCCCCTCGTAAATGCACAGGCGGAGTACGTAGCCAGTCTTGGCGTCGCAAAGAGCCCATATTTTAACGCCGTATCTACGCACAATACGGTCGCTATCAACAAATTTCAACGCAAGAGAACCCTTAAGGGACATTGTGCTTTTCCCTATTAGTGAATCACGCTTCTATTGCGTGTATATTTAGTCGTAGTTCGCAGCACACACGGTCGAACAATTCAAAAAACTACGTTTACAAGTATAACTTACTTGTTGCGAGGCGTTGTCTTCATGTTCACTCGAAACTTTACGGTTCCACTGTATCTAATTAGCAATTCGTCCACTACCAGTGTGTCATAGGGGCAAAAACACGCTTGAATGTTCTTGACGAAGGGTTCGAATATCGCTGAAATGTAGTCGAGCTTTGACTGCGCTCCGCCAGCGATTTGACGCTGCGAACGGTCGTCAAATCGGAGAAATTTGTGTATTTGTGAAAATCGGTTGTAGGACATTGTTGCCACAATGGCTGGAGTGGCGTACTTGGGGTCATGAGTCCACAGTTCAGTCAGCGCAGTGTGCCTGGTACGTATTGTGTATACCGTGAGTTTCAAAACGACAGGTAAATATAAATATCCGCATTGTAAATATACTCACGATTTAATTCATTAATCAATCAATCAACGATTTAATTTGAGAAAAGTATATTAAGAGATATTGAGTACCAAAAAACGCTTGTGGTGTTTGAAGTTTGAAAAAAGGTGTTTGAGCAAACTTGTGAATTTAAAAAAAAACACTGTTTGAACAGGATCTAAAAGTGTATCATACCTCTTCTTCTCCGCTCCAATGCAGATGAGCAATCCGATGAAGGCGTATGCCTCGTCCCTTGTCAAGGGCCTCCACTTACTGTCGTTGGTACTTGACGCAAAAGCGTTGGTGTGCGTGACCATGACATCCACCATGTCAGGACTGAACATCACTTTGAACAGTTCCACCGGAGACAAGTGGACATCTTTGGCGGGGCCAGTCACCCCGCCCCCTTCAACAGGGCCCTTGGACCTACGTTTATGCTTCATAGATGGCACTACGTTGGTCCAAAGGGTGCCGTCTTTGGCAGTGTAGGTTGCCATGGCGACCCGATTTGCGTCAACCAATCTGGAGCGCGGAGCGGCGTGTGCATCAATTTTGACGTTCCAAAGAGAAGAAGCACGCTTCTTTTTCAATTTGAAATTCGGCAATACCTACGTCGTACATCCATAAAATTGCTAGTCACAAATTTATTAAAATTGACAACAAAAATTTAACTGTTTTTTGTATTTTGTAACAGTATTTCTAAATTTTCAACATTTGTTTTCAACAACAAACGTTTTGATAAGTAATTTTTGAATTTAGGACAATGAACGGTAAGTTGAGTCCAATGTAATTTAAATTTACCTTTGGAGGTATTTTTACACGCTTTGGATTAATAGATGGCTCATACGATTTTTCATCGACATCTTCATCGCTGTCGTCTGATTGGTTTTCAGAATTTGATCCTTCATCCAATGGATGATTTGAATCACTATCGAAGTCTTCTGATTCGTCCTTATCTAAATAAAAAAGTGATGAATTATTATTTCGTTGCTTTTGTTGAAGATATTATCTAACTTTTAAATACGAAAAATTATCTTCGGTTGTTAAAAAAACAAAACCAAACGATATTGTACTGTTCAATTTATATACCCGTGTTAAAACTTCGGGTATTACCTGTTTCCTTGGGATATTTAAGATAGTTGAACAGAATAAATTTCACAACTTCAAAAACGTACCATATATGCTTTGCTCGTCCTCAACAGATCTGCTGTCTACTTCAGTGCGTTTGATACAAACTTTGCTAAGAAGAATCAATTAAATAAAATATTTTACATATTTTAATTTTATTGCCAAATTTTCAAAAATAAAAATATGCTAATACCTTGTACTACTTTTACCGTTAATTAACTCTTCGTCATCGATGTGTGGAACAACGCCAAGGCTAAACTCGTTCTCGATACTATCTTCTCCAATATCCTGCTCGCATTCGATAGGTATATCGAAAATTTCCAATGGTATAATTGGATTCTCAATAATTGCAACTTTGTTTCCAACGTGGAAAATGTTTTTTTCAAAGTTCAACTGCACCAGTGAAGGTTCGAGTACCACTGCTTCCTTTCCCTGAAGAATTTTCTCAGTAACTTTCGATGATAGTAGGCGCCGCTCTGCATATTCTAAAAATAATTTCAATCAATTTTTTTTAATAAATTTAAATAAAAGTATTTTTAAAAAGTATTCCGAATTGATGTGTGCGGTACATGGCCGATGTCCCAGAATGAGCTTGTTTGGCTACAACGGTGTTGTTATAACTTTGAGTTAATTGAAGAAAAAAGCAGATTGCCAGTGATTTCTACAGGAATATTTATAGTGTTCGAGAATCAAGAATATAATGAATCTGAATTTTTTTTATGTACATTGAAACACGCAACTTTGAAGTTTCACATAAATTCAAAATCGGCCATGGAAGAAATGGTCTTACAAAGGTATCCTACACTCATACTGAACAAGACATGGATATCAACTTTATTTTAACTTATTGTTTTTCCTTCCGAAAAATTTTTCGTGCTAGGACGGGCTTGTTTGGTTCGTTTTAATATAAATAGTACATAAAATTAAAGTTAAAAATTTCCACTCTACGTGTTTATATGTAGCAGTAGCTAGTGAAGCTAAAGGCAATTTTAACTTTGAATATAGAATTTGAACCTTGAAAATTAAATCCAAATTAAGAAAATTTAATTACAGTTAACAAAAGGTGCTTTACCATTGGCTACTTGCATCTGGAAGTGATTCCTATATTTCTCATACGACTCATTTTCTGTGTTCTCTTGTTCTGCACAGAACGTCTCGAACGGATTCATCGCTGATTCTAGGAGTTGAGCCACTTGCGACATAATGTTGCCAATCTTGATCCGTAGTTCGCTTTCAATTTGAAAGAGTTGCTCACGGAGAGACATCATCTCGATGACAGATTTGAGGCACCCGCTGCAGAAGGGAATACTGACGGATTCCTGGAAGAGGCCCTGAAGGGCCCCCCACGTGACCCTCAAAAGTTGACAAAGCACTTGGAGGATGTTGCGTCTCTCGTCAAGGGTGTCAGGGAGCCCTTGAATCTCAAGGACGCTACCTAGAGCCTCACTGGAGATTTTATACCGGTTGCACAAGAAACATTTATCTCCATGTAGCCCCTTTGGGTCATGACCAATAATTGTACATTCCATTGTCACGTGTTTTGGAAATTGACCAGCTTAACTAGGTTCGCTTTCATTAAATATCCACTTAATTAATAAGTTGAGCAAATTTTTTCTTGACTAACATACTATACAATTTCACAGCTGTGAGTGATATTTGTTGTATGAAAATGCTTTCTTCCAACCCTTTTCTTTGGTGTCACCCTATTTCACGAACCACTTTAATTTTTGTCTTTACTTCAACATATTTTACTATTGTGAAAGTTTGTACTCTTTTTGATTTGTATGCATTGACGTATTTTCTAGTTTTTGTTAGGTATAATTGATTACTATTTATTTTATTATTCTTATTTTTATTTGCAAAAATATTATTTTTTGACATTTGGTTTGTAGAATTGACATTAGTTAATTCTAATAAATTGTAATGGCAGGTAAGCAGGAAAACGCTGTTGAAGTTTGGTGATTAAGTTAATTGGTGCTGTCTTACACGTTATACAACCTTAAGTTCGGCCTTCAAATCAATATAAGGCTTTGCGTCTTAAGAAACACGACACGGGGAGAGGAAAAGGAAATCAATAATTTCGAGTGTGCAATTTACTATCTACTAGTTTTCAAATTTTGACAAATCAACTTATTCATTTTCATTCATTTTATTCATTCTTTTGAAATTTTAGCTTGTTGGTAATAGACTATTATATTATTATATCCTATTTACTCGGTTTCCTTAAAAATGTTTGTATTAATCGTAGCTGCGCATTACAAAATTGTCTTAATTGCCCAGTATTCTTTCAAATTGAGCTAGAGCGGCAATTAAAGCTTTCCAGTAAAAATTTCCAGTGCAATTTTCTTCACGATATTAGACGCAGAGAATAAGGTCACAATAATACGTCTACTACTAAACATACGTTAGCAAAATATTACGGAAAACTACCTACAATGTTGGATAATCAGTTTGGATAATCTCTCCAAGATGTATATTACCTTAACTAATTTTCAACTCATAGCCAGTTGTTGCTTAACTAGAATTTCTGCATATCCTATTCAAGTTCTCACAAACGTTTTAGAAGAAAGTTTTACTAATTGTAACTTTATAGTAATTGAGTACAGGCAGAGCGAGTCCCTAGATATTTTCAACTCAAACTTGCCATGGCTAAGGTACATTAACTCTTCAACATTTGTAAACTTTGCTTCATATTGGCATTCAACCCATCAAAACTGTATTGTGTTCTACATGCTGTATCCACAGGAGGCAAGTCTAATTGAGAAGACTAAAAAAGCAGTATCAAATTTCTATGAATGCTCATTTGCAGCTTTCTACTGTTCGGAGAGAAGTACGTACTTTTCGACCATACATACTAGTTTGGATAAATTTAATTTTCTAGCTAAGGGCGATCGATCAGTAGATACGAAGCCAGTATTTCAGTATTTCCTGAACAAATCTACCGTCATGGTCAAAGTCACCTACTACGCTCCTTGTCGTTCGCAGCTGACTACAGTGCCAATTTCTATGTTTGGCACAGGAAGAAACTTATTAGACTTGCTGTCTGAAAGCCTAGTTCGCTTAGCCTGCCCAGGCGCAACGCAGGAAGATTGGCTACAATAATGTTAGATATGAAACCAAAAAAAAAGCAGAAGTGGGAAATTTTTTTTCTGGCAAAAAGTATCTTATTGCAGCAATTCCTACTCCAATCCTGCTTAGTGTTGTAGAAGGTTTCAAACAAGTTTACAATGAACCAATGAATTTGACTTTTTTATTTGAGAAGGCGTCACCAAAGATTGAGTCAAATGGGATTGTTGTAAAAGCTCATTTACCGGTGTACCCAGACACATTCAACAATAACTATGTAAAAGCGAGTTTCATTTCAGGCTACAAATTCTTTACAGCATCGACAAGTTACAACTTTATGACGTGTGATGGGCAGTACAAAACAGTTTCGCTAGTGGTCTATCTGAAATACTTCGACCCCTCCGTATGGGCGGGAGTATTAATATGTGCATTTTCGATAACTTTCTACATGAGCTATGTTGTGAGTTACTTGGATATTCGTCAAAGAGGATACATGCATGTATTTATGTGGAAGCTGCTACTAGAGCAGGGAGTAAATCTTAGCGCGAAACTTGGCATAACCAAATTTTTTCGCCCATTTTTTTTTAACAGTTGTGCTCATGCGCAGTATTTTAACCAATGTGTACAGATCCTGTATAACTTCCGAGCATACCATGCCGCTCCCGGTAGAAAAGTTGACCAAATTGGAAAAAGCTTTGGAGCAGGGATACAAAATTTTAATAATATTGGATACAGAACTAGAAATAAGGAAATTTTACGAAAAGTATTACGGGAAACTCGATCATGCAATCCGAAAAAACAAAATTACTTCGTTGATTGCTGTAGCACCATACAGCAACTACCTTATAAAAGTAATGCAACCATCAAGTTTTGACTGGAATAATAAAACATATGACGAAAGGTTAGTAAATGCGTTCCACCTAAACTTGTCCCTGAAGTATTCAGCTGTTGATCACCTGCTAGAATGCAACAAGACAGTTTATGTCGATGATACAATACAACTGGGCCAATTGTATAAAGAACATGAACGGAAAATGCGTGAAAGAAAAGTTTATTTAGGAACTGCAACGAAGTTACGATATCAAGTCATTTGGAGGTTTGATGACATGGAGTGGGACCGAACACGTTGGTTGTATAAACGTATTCAGTCTGTCATACATTCAGGCCTTTACAATAAGCATGAAATTCTAACAGCGGAAGGTTTGTCAGAGGTTGAAACTGAAAATACGCGACCATTGACCCTAGAGAGCAATATCGTGGCGGCTTCGTTTCGAATATTCTTAATAGCAACATTGTGCACGGGCATGACTTTTATTTTCGAGCAATTGCGGATTCTTTCAGATGGGAGACTTTGGTATCTAGCTATTAGTATTGTATTGTGGTGCAATTCTATAATCAGATCAATGTTGCACCAATGTGGTGCATAGCTTATACTGTCTGTAGTCGACAAAGTAGTTTAAAACTTCGACATGTAGATGACAACATCTATGCTATTGAGCTCCTTATCCTTACCACATCCCTACCCTTCCTTTCATGTTGACCATCCGCTCTGCTGGAATATCAAATAACGCTCCTTTACCTTTTAAAACTTCGACATATGTGAATTATTGAAATAGTTCTACGTATTGTAGCGTCGTGAATCCTCTGACTCAAAAACTAGAAATAATATACGCAGCGTTCCGTAATAAGTAGCGTTCACAAAGGAAGGACATAACAGAGTTGAGAAGAGCTACAACAGACACATCTGCAAAATAGGTGGATCGGGCAAAGTAGCAAAATTGTTGCGCTACGTTCGTATATTTCTTTTTGGCGTGACTATGTTAATTCAAATGAATGATTTCAAAGTTTAAGGCACAAAAATTCTTCTACCGGGAGATAAAATCAAAGCAGTGTGTAATGCGTATGTTCGGATACAATGAAGCATGTTCTGAAAATTTTTGAGTTAAAATCTTAAACGCATATGAAGCATAAAAGTTGTCCATTTTAGAAAATGCATGAAGTATAGTACGATTGCAAATTATTAGGGCAATTAGGACTTAACGTTGAATAAAAGCTGTAATTACCACTTTAAAAGATTTCATTTTATTAGTAGTACACACATGTTCAACAGGAAGTTTAATTTCATATTTTGTGCAACTATGGCAAATATTAGTAAAAAAAAACTTAAGTTACTTAATGTATTCTACGAAACCAAAATCAACTGTGTGCAGCAACTGCGCTTTTAAGTGACTTATAATATTTATTGTAAATTAGTAAACTTACTATAGCGGATGCCGAGCAAAAGACTCGTGCAAGCTAAGTTAGGGTAATAGAGGAGAAAATGTCAAGGGACGGAGTA